>JASSUY010012354.1:0-10793 GCA_032466535.1 Forpus xanthops
TTTTGCCAGGCACAGAGGTGAGGCTGACTGCTCTGTAGTTCCCCGGCTCATCCGTTTTCCCCTTCTTGAAAATGGGGATTATATTTCCCTTTCTCCAGTCATCGGGAACTTCACCAGACTGCCCTGATTTTTCAAATATGATGGACAGTGGCTTAGCAACTTCATTCGCCAGCTCCTTCAGGACCCAAGGATGGATTTCATCAGGTCCCATGGACTTGTATAAGTTCAGGTTCCTAAGATGGTCTTGAACCAGATTCTCTCCTACAGTGGGCCCAGGGTCTTCATTCTCAGTATCCCTGCATCTGCTTTCCACCTGTGGTCCAGGTCACTTAGTTATAAGCAAATATTTTGTTCTATGTACAATCAGTTGTCCTTCATTATGTCTTTCTTGTTCTTTCCACATTTCAATTTTCATAAGAATGAAGAGGAAAGGAGCTTGCTAAGATTGCCACACTAAAATCTTTAAGCAGTACTTCATCCACTAAAGTGATGGTTCAGACTTTTTGAGAAAGATCTAATTTGCTTATGAGAATAAATACTTAATATTTAATATTTATTGTATAGTATCCACAGTGAATAAACAGGTACTTTGATTTGCATGTTTGGACAACCCTTTCAAAACAGTGATTTGCCTTTGTTTGGTGTACACTTGAACCCTTCCTGGCTGAGTAAAACTCCTAATTAATTTCCTTTCATACTCTGAATCCCCTCTGGAGTTTGTCCATTGAAGAGGAGAATGTCTGCAGACTCTCTGTGCCTCTGGCAAATCTGCAAGGAAACAGGGACGGTGAGATGGGAGAAAAGAATTTAACAGGTATTTGTGATGTGGGCATGCAAATATAGAGGAAACAGATGGGAGAGATGAGAACAAGGAAGTGAATATACACAAAATTGCCATGTGTAGGTGGTAGTAATTTGCCCTCAGTTAAGCCATTCTTTGTGAAAGCTTGTCTCTACAAAAAGGTTACTGCAGTTAATGTTGAACTGTCTTTCAGAGCTTTTTCCAGCTGAAAATCACTTCCTGGGCCAACTCCTCTAACTAGGTCTGCTGTTTCACAGCAAGATTCTTGCTTTTATTAGTCCTACGTGCTAGCAGCAAGAAAACAGTGGAGAAATACCTAGCAAAGCTGCTACTGTGAGAGTTGAATGCAAAGCAGGGAGCCCCAGAAGGTCAGACAGTTCACTGCAGATTACCAGTGCTCACTGTGGGAACTGATAATGCCCCTGGACTGTCGTTCAGCACCTCTATAGTAGTGCTTCTCGAGCAATAAAATTATATATGGCAGATGCCCTGACAATAGGAATTGCTGTAATTCTAGAGTGCAGTGGGAGAGCTAAGTAGTTTTCCTAGTAGGCTTTTAGAAGCTGTCATAATGTGTGTATTTACAATTCTCATTGGTGGTCTAGTTTTGCTGGGCAAATGCTTGTCAGCAATAAGACAAGTTTCCTTAGTATGCAAATAATAATGGAGAGTGCAATAAATTTTTTGAGGCAGGAAAAATGAGTGTGATACTAATATATTCCTCCCTTTTTCCTGGAGGGATCCAGGATAATGAACTTTATGTGAAGTACAATGCAATTTCTCAATTTCCTAAATGCAAGCATGGGAAATCCTTTCTGCCTCTGTGTATTACTTTCATCATGCAAAAGACGTTTAAAATGATTCATGTTCAGGAGTTTATCATGATGTTTAAAATATTATGATGATCTGTTTAAAATGCTATTATGAGCATGGCTGTAATTTTTTAAAACTGTATAGTATTTTGGAGGTGACTTGGCTTGAGACCAAAAGAAGGAGTTTCAAGCACCAATATTTTCTCTGTTGTTCAAGTCACAAAGGCTCACTCTTTATTTTCTGACCTTGACAGTTAACCTTAACAATTGCTGAAATACAGTTCATTCAAAATGATTGTGATTATTGCCTGTAGCACTACTTGGAAATCAGTTCCCCATGCTTTGTAACAGAAAGTTCTCTCCATGTTTTCATCACTGCTAGATTATGCCAGCAGCTGGTATTTTTAATTGTTGAGTTGAATGACAGCACCTGGATTTTTGTAGAGCAGGATGACTAACGTAGTAATAGCTCTTCCCACTTTTAACCTCAACTGAGCACTCTGGTGAGGTTTCGCTTTATTCACTCTTACAGCTGTGTACTTTGTGTGATAGTGAGATCTTATTCAGGGAGTTGTGTGAAAAAGTTACAAATTCACACCTAATTAATTGCATAATTCCAACATGCCAACATGCCACAATACTAATAGTGGATGGGGATAATGGAAATATTTGTATAATTAAGTATTAATAGTGAGTGTATCACAATTGGCTAAATTGATATTATTCTGTCTGACTGGAGGAACCTACATCAGAGGAGACTGTAATGGAAAGTAAGCAGGATATGAACCATAACTGAAATAAAGCATTTCTGAAGGTAGTAACGAAGACCATTAAGGGAATAGTTAGTGAACCATTAATCTATTTCTATGCAGCTAGCCAGGTCTTCTTTTCCAAGGCCAGAACCTAAGATCAAAAGCACAGTAAGCTATTAAAACCTTGCCTAACAAGGAAAGAGGTGGAGAGCTGTTAGTATAATCTTAGGAGGACATGCTGAGTAAGGATGGACAGCTTTAGATGTCCTGGAGCCAGCAGAAACTGGGTATATTTCCAGTACTTTGCCCGACCAGGCATAGTTACCAGCCTCAGTTCTCAGTCCATCCAGTGTTCCTGTAGTGCTGCGGTTCAGTCAGTGTACCATGTGGCAAAGCAGGCTTTATTGGCTTGGGCATGCAGCAGTATGCAAGTGTACAAGCTTAGTTATAAAATCATAGCTGAAAAGACCTTTCAGATCATTAACTCCGTTACCCCAGGACTGCCCAATCAGCATTAAAGAGGGTCATCTACACAGGTTTTGAATGCTTCCATGGATGGTGATTCCATCACTTCCCTAGGCAGCCTTTTCCAATGCTTGACTATTCTTTTGGTGCGATCAGGTCAGTGCATATGCTAATTCATTTCTGAAGGTAGCTTGGTCCATGCAGAGCCAACTCCTGTCATCACCAAGCTCCTTAGCATTCCAAGTTGTAATGCCTTTTTGTTCATACTTAGACATCCACCAAGCTGTATAGCTACAGCCCAAGTGCTTTTCCTCCTTTGTTTCTCCTTAGCTCCTCAGCTGCAGAAGAAAAGTGGAGGTAGGTGGGCTGGAGTGTCTTGGAAGAGGTGGTGGGTGGAGAAGGAAGCAATCCACCTACAGGTAGATGAAGTTTGGAAAACACAGGTTTGTGTAGCTATATCAGTTGCTTGCCACATGCACAGTTCCCAGCTGTAGTAGGGCCTGCTATGTTACTGCCAACTCCCAACCTCAAGATCCATGCTAACAGCTGCAGCTTCAGGTTTCACTCAGACTATAATGAAGACAATGGCTAAGGAGAATGCCTTCCCTGTGACTGGCTAGCAGGTGAGAACAGGTTTGTGGTATGTTGACAGGCCCATTTAGTTCTATGTTAGGAAATATTTATTGAGAGCAGGTCCATCGGGAAGTGTGCCCACAAGGGAGAGTGGGAGAGAGATCATTGCTGAGGTTCACTTCTGAGCTATAATGACACTATGGCATGTAATGGAAGCAAGAGGGGAAGCAAGTGTGGACGTCAGCTACAAGGTGTATGTGTGCATAGACTGGTAGAAACATGAAACAAACTACAAGCAAATGTAATATTGTTCTCAATATTACAGAGCTTTTGCTATTGAAGTTTTCATTTTGAGCCTGAATCTTGCTTTGTTGAAAGGTGCTGGGTGACAGATCTAAAGATGTGTCTGCTGTTTGTTTAGGCAATGAATACATGGTGCATGGTAGTCATAAAACTACTCCCTGTGCAGCACAGAAGTACATTTGCATCTTTTCTGGAACCTCTGCAGATAAAAGTGGCAATGCTCATTCTGCTTACACAGCCATAATTTCAATTGAGCTGATAGTCACACTGCTATGCCTGATTCCCAGGTCAAGACTGTGTGGTGGATCATTTTCAGCTTGTTTTTAGGTGCTGTTGAATTTGAGCATGTGCCGTGCAGATAAAACAGTGAAAAGGATTGTTCAAGATTACCAAGTTCTGTCTGAAACCTTTAGAGTTCTCTACGAGAACTGAGACCTGAGAGTTCGTTTTAAAAATATGGAGCTTAGTCATCTTAATATTGAAGTGAAAGCATTTTTTTGCCATCACAGCAGGCAGAAAGACAAGGCTGGGTCAAAATAAATTATGTGAGAATTATAACTCTATTGCTACCATTGGTCAGAAATCATTGTTGCTGTTACAATAGGGGAATGGCAGAGAAATACTTCTCAATTTTTCTACTATATAGCTTTTTAGAAGAACAGCTTGTCAGAAGAACTTAAATCTCAATTACATGCACATTAGTACACATTAAAGGTAAGTGGTGTGTGGTGTTGTGGATTTATGATGCGACAGGTTTTTGTTTTCTGATATAGTTTCCAAGCAATTTTAGAGAACATTTAGGCAAATTACTTGTGTTCTATTTCTCTATTATTCAAGTACTATCAAGGCAAACAGGAAAAAAGGAAGGGGTGAAAAGGAAACTCTAGCTACAGTTATAGTATCTGTTTCTTTGTTCAAACCTCATCGTCTTAGTGGGCCTATGTATACTCTATTCTTTGTAAACTTGTAATTTCAATACACTATATTAGTACCATAATTACACACTGAAGCAGGCCTCAGGCAGGACATTCTTTCTGATACATTAGTGATGCTTTGCAATACTGTAGTTAACCTAATTGTTACTGTGGGGAGCCAAATACACTAAAACTCAGCAAAGACAACAAAAAAAAGGTAAACTGGCAGAGGGTTAATGTCTGTGTTGACAAACACAAATTAAAATACCTGCTGCAAATGTTGATTTCCTACTTAAAAAAATCAGGAGGATCAGCTGTGAACATTAGGTATAATTTTTGCATTGATTTTGAAATAAAATACTCATCTACACAAGAGGAGTAGATAGTAATTAGATGTGTATTGAACACAGAAAAAGAAATCAGTAGAATGACTTTGATCGGACTGAGAAGCTGGAGTCAAATCAGTAACCCTTCTAGAAGCAACAATAATGTATCATGTTCATATGATGAATTGAGTGTGGTAATGTGTTAGTGGAAGTCTGTGATGCTACAGCATCCATGATATTTCTCAAAAACAAAGGTACAAAATTTCTTACAAATCCTGTTTGAAGTTGAAAATTTCAAGGGATCAGTAAAAAAGTGCTATACCATCCAGAACAAAAATAGCCAGAAAGGAAGCTGCTGACATGGCTGCCGAAATAGCCATTCAGACCTGAACAGCCAGCCATGAGCAACTGCCGACCAGATGGTAATGAAACTAGCCCAGAAAATAGAGTTCATTTTCTTTCTTCTTTTGAATTCCAAATCCCTCACTGCTTTTAAAGAGTGCTCTGCACAGCATGGCCACTGTGAAGTGGCCTTCCTGTAATTGTGCAGTTTGTATTGGCAGAGTTTTGAGGATCCTTAGTCCCTGTACTGTAACCACAAGCTGTAGGGATATGTTCTAGCTGTGAGTTTGATCACAGGAGAAAACAGTGAAACAAACACAGGAATGCTTTCCTCCATATAATACAAAGGGACTATGAAACCAACGTGGCAGATACTGCTCCCAGTATTGTGGGGACCTCCACTGGAAGAAACAAAGGTGAACTTAATTATCATCCTGGGCCAATTTCTTCCTTGTTTTACTAAATTTTCTATCTGGTAGAGTCATGTAGTATTAAGTGACTGCAATATAGCATACAGATATATTCAGAGACACTTTTGACAATTAGTCCAGATATGGCAGCAAGAAGCTTAGCACAGTCTATTTCAGTATGCTTTTGGTATGGTAATTTATCTTTTGGCCTTCTAAGCTGAAAAACAACACTGAAAACCTGAGAAGAATAAGAGAAGCAACAGGCAAAATGTGACAACTCATGGGAAGTGTGAGATGGGGAAACAGTAAGAAGGCAAGAGATAAGTCATCCTGATAGAAGCAATGTAAGAATGAAACACTATTCTTAGTGCTGCAAAGGCTTTCAGGTGGATTATCTGCACATTCTGTGTACAGACATACTGTCACAACTGTGACGATGCTGTGCAGGCAGCATGTCTTATTTTTCACAGACCATTCGGTGCTGAATAGGTTGGTGTGGTTATGCGGGAGGTGCTAATGCATCACAGGATACAGGGCTTGAAGCTCTAATAGTCAGAGCTCACTAATTCAGAGGGGGATTGTTTAGGAATATAAACTGAAGTGGTAAACATTTTTTACTAGCAGTTCATACAGTGCCTGGATTAAGTCCCCCTAGGGAGCAGGAAAGTAGAGAGCACATAGAACAAGAACAGAACTGAAATTTCTGTACTGAATCCTCAAGGGAATTTTGCTATACACATTGCTCCTGCTGCTTTGTTGTAGTTTTGAGTACATTTTTATTAAGCTACCTGGAGCTTAGTAGACATGCTCATGTAGTGGAAATAAACCAAAACAAAACATATACCTTCTTTCAAGCCAGAAATCCTGATAGAGCTTACAGAAAATTGAAAGATTGAAAGAAACACTTCCCTTGCAAATATCAGATATGCTTCCAGTTTCAACTGCAGGATATGACCTTCTTGCTTCACTGATCAAACCCCTGCCCCCAACTTGTATTTATTATATGCCTCAATGTAATGAATTCATTTCTAAAATAATTCACTCTGAGCATAGTGCTCAGAGATGTGCAGACATGTTTTTCAAGAGGCCATTATTGTGTATCTACTTACCAATTCTTCAGTCTCCCATACAGAAGCCTTAATTGCTTGCATTATGTGAAAGATTAATGTAATTTATAGGACTTAGTACATTGTAAATATAACTATTTAATTGTTTAAAGTGTCTTTTTTGGATAAATAAATGTTCATAGGGGTTTCAGCTCTATAGAAAATACAGAATATTTCTCCCTGCTTCTTTTTCAGCATAAGATACATTCTCTTCATTGTGATCCAAGTCATCAGGAATGAAAATACACCGCCAAGCCTTCTACACTGTGAAATTAAATCCATTTTCTGGTTCTTCTGGAAGATAAGCCAGAAATCTCCCAGATTTTTTATGTCTACATACATAGGAAATGAGTTAGTTGTGAAAAAAAAAATAAAGAAAATGCCAGCTTGTGCTTTGTAACCAGGCTTGAGTATCTAAGATGACACAGAATTAGGAGATTTCTGCCTACTGGGTAGCTATTCTGGTTGTAGGTGCATGCCCATGGTAGTGTTCAGAACATGGAAGCCTTTTCATATGTGTATAAATTTTAACAAGAATGGACCTACCCTATTGAAATTATGAGAGTTTATTACCAGGCCAAAAATAACTTAATCCAAACCAAAACATAAAAACCAAACCAACCACAACAAAAAGAACACAAAACTAAACCCACATCTATCTTTTAAATGTTTTCTCACATGCCATTCCAGTATTTGAGCCTAACTCTGAATGCCATTACTTGACACACAAAGCTCGTTAAATGCGTGAATTTCTACATTTTTAAACTGATGTAGTGTAAGGAAAGGAGGAAAAGCTGGTCTCACCATCAATCTCAGTGAGAATCATGCTTTTAAAATAACTATGAAGGACTGAAACAGTTTCAAGCTTCACAGATTACTTTTAGAAGAGTAATAGCTAAATATGCAATGATATGAAATGAGAGAATACTCCATCCATACCTGAAAAGATAAATGACACATCCTCAGAGCTGTGTAACAGGACTCTGTATTCTTTCCTATTTGTCTCTGGTAATGCCAGTGGCTTTTTTTTTTTTTTTTAATGTAACTATTATTTCTGAGTAGCAAATACTATCTGTAGCACCAAAAGTAAACTATAAAGACAACCTGTAGAAGCTTGGTGGTTTTTCAGAGCAAAACCCAACAACTTAGTAAACTAACTTACATAAAGATGAATGAGGTTCAAAGGAACATGTGCATCTTACCATGGGCTGTGTGCCTCCTCCTCCCAAGTCTTGAATCAGTGCTTACACACCTGTTCTTAGAGTGCTTGCTGATCCTTTAGACTAACACTGTGTAAATATAGAATGTTACAGATGTCTGAAGGTACTGCATTCTGTAAATACTCAAATATCTGCTGCAAGTGTTATGAATGTAAGACTCATGTTGCAGTAATGGCAATTACATTTCAATCACAAATGAGGACTTTCAAGAGACACTTAAGAGCATTGAAGTATTAGAGATCTGACAAGCAAAAAATCTTAACAAGAAGGGAAATAACTGCAATAACTCTGCAAATATCCTCCCTCTGGACCAGAATCTCATTAAATCTGAAAATTCTCAAACAAAAGAAAGGCAAAAATACTTCATTTTATAGTGTTTTGTGAAACATGGTTCTTCAGTTCTGCCCCAATGTACGCACCTCTCTGTGTTCATAGAAAGGGGTATTGCATACATAGAATCGTAGAATAGTTTGGGTTAGAAGGGACCTTCAAAGGTCGTGATTCTTTCAATCTATTTGAAAAGCAAGGCAGCTCTCCTTTGCCTGCTTCTACTCAAGGGGGCTGTGGGGGGAAGTTAAGAGGTGAGGCCATGTGTAAGGATGTTCACTGCCTGAGGCCTGATCCATGCATTCTCTCCTGAAAAATCTGATCTTACAGTATCAATCACCTATCTTACCTTGGTTTTAATTGCCTGAATGCCTTATTCTTAACTTTCTTAGGTCTCCTTGTGCTTTCCAGACATTAGGAG
Organism: Forpus xanthops; assembly: GCA_032466535.1. Taxonomy (NCBI): domain Eukaryota; kingdom Metazoa; phylum Chordata; class Aves; order Psittaciformes; family Psittacidae; genus Forpus; species Forpus xanthops. The sequence goes on from JASSUY010012354.1 coordinate 8,774, forward strand.
AACTGAGATTCAGTGATATTCCTGCCTTATCATCTGTGCCAAAGGTTTTCTTCACCAGTGCTTTTGTAAGAGGTGTGGGATTTCTGTCAGCTATCAAGAGCTTTGTATTAGGTGTTTGTAATGCAATGCACTGCATAATAGTATGATCTGTTCATCCTCTTCAGTTTGCCTGACAACATCTCAGACACTTTTTGGTAACACCTTTCCCTTTATTCTAGAAAAATTGCAATTAAATGTTGAGGGTTGCTTTATATTTATTTAAATAATTAATTGAATCATTATCATAAAAGCAAGAAAATTCTTTTCTGCATGTGCAGAATAATAGTTGTGATCCAGCAGTTCTTCCTAGGAAATATCTGGTTCTAGAAACTGATAAGACTGACATAATGACTCCAATCAGAAGACATTGTACATCAAGGTGCTAGTGATCCACAAAACAGTGAACATACAGGCCTATGCTGTTCTGCACATATAGCTTATCAAGCGCGAGAGCTTGTCTTTCCTTCTGGAAATTTTGGATGTGTAAAGCCACACAATAAATAAATGTCACTTAAATTGTTTCTGCAACCCATACAACCAGGCACAGTCTCCAGGCTTCTAACAGAAGCTAGACTCGTTGTTGGATTGGTATCTTATCCCTTAACCTGTTTGTACTGTTTCCCAGGATCACAGAAATGTTAGCTGGAAGGAGCCTCTGGTCAACCATGGCTGTGCACAGCAGTCTTGATGGCGCTCGAGTATGGAGGTTTCCCAATGACATAGATAACCCTTCGCTGCTCTGCTGCCTTCCTAATAAATCTGTGTCTCCTAGCATCTAACCTGAACATCCTTTTCTATGCACCATGTTACTAACTCTCTTTACAAAGTATCACATACACTGAAGAAAAAAATGCAGTGACAGGGAGAAGAGCCAGGTGGTTGCCCCACAGGATTCATAATTCAGGAAAAGACAAAGGAAGTCAGAAGTGTATGAATGAAGGAATTAAAAATAACCTCAGCTTAACTAACAGTCTGTGAAACATCAAAAAATGCATTCATGAAATAAAGCTGTATCCTTCAAAACTAGGATATTAGTAAAGAGCTGTAACTACATGTAACTACAGTCTTAGCTTCCTGGAAGTGGAATTTGGGATGACATTAGAATACAGATTCAGCCTTGCTTACAGAGTAATTAAGATATTAATATTTTCATCTGGGATACAGTAATCTCTGGTAACTGCAGGTGAAGCAGAAGCACATAAAGGAAAGATGAATTACAGTTAAAAAAAAAAAAAAACAACAGAACTCAGGCTTCTGTCATAAAGTTTTCATTTTGCCAAAGGAAAGGTGATCACACAAAGAAAACATTCTTGTGAGGTGGGCTGATGCCGACCTGATGAAGTTTAACCATGCCAAGTGCAAGGTCCTCCATCTGGGTTGGAGCAATCCCAGGCACAGCTACAGGTTGGGCAGAGAGGAGATTCAGAGCAGCCCTGAAGAAAAGGACTTCAGGGTTTTAGTTGATGAGAAAATGAACATGAGCTGGCAGTGTGCTCTTGCAGCCCAGAAAGCCAACTGTATTCTGGACTGCATCAAAAGGAGTGTGACCAGCAGGTCAAGGGAGGTGATCCTGCCCCTCTACTCTGCTCTCGTGAGATCTCACTTGGAGTATTCTGTGCAATTCTGGTGTCCTCAACATCAAAAGGACATGGAACTGTTGGAACAAGTCCAGAGGAGAACCACGAGGATGATCAAGGGACTGGAGCACCTCCCATATGAAGATAGGCTGAGAGAGTTGGGGCTGTTGAGCCTGGAGAAGAGAAGTCTGTGTGGAGACCTCATAGCAGCCTTCCAATATCTGAAGGGGGGCTGTAGGGATGCTGGGGAGAGACTCTTCATGAGGGACTGTAGTGAGAGGACAAGGGGTAATGGGTTCAGACTCAAACAGGGGAAGTTTAGATTGGATATAAGGAAGACGTTCTTTAGTGTAAGGGTGGTGAGGCACTGGAATGGGTTGCCCAGGGAAGTTGTGAATGCTCCA
>JASSUY010012355.1:0-27519 GCA_032466535.1 Forpus xanthops
GCTAAAAATCCAAAACACAGTGCTACACCAGCTACTGCTTAAAGAAAAATGACTGCTGCTGCTGAACCCATGACAGTTACGCAACCTGGAATTTGCAGAACCATTTGACCGGTTCTCTGGCTGTTAACGCAGCCAGGGTTAGCAGCACTGAGCAGCAATACATGCCATCAACACAGGTCTTGGAACTGCTGAGCAAAGAGGATGCATCTGGGGAAGAGAGCTAGGAAAAGCTAGATTGCCTAAGGTTTTGATAATACGGGGAAACCTAAGGAGCCATAAAAAAAGGAAACAAGTCCTCCATGAAACTAAACCACATTTCTTGTTTCAGTAAAATGTTAGAATGGCAGGAAACATTTTTAGTTCTACAAAATGTTGATGGCGTTTTGTTTAATATCATTGGGAGAAAAGATGAAGAGGAGGATGAAAAAGAATGTGGTGATAAATTCAGCGTGAGAACACATTCAGAGTGAAAAACCTCACTTTCTTCTGAATTCAAATGTCACAAGGCAGCAGATACTCGCTATTTTTGCCCCACACAAACTTCACATCTTGTTTCTAACCAACTGATGACCTGTTTGTGATTGCAGCTGTTTGTCATGAACCACCAAAGGGATCACATAGTGTTTTCTCAAACTAGACTTAGGAAAAAATGCTTACAAGCTCTAAAACCAGGATTAAGTACTCCCAAAGCACACATTCTTCCTGTTAAGCAAACTCAAGTGTATTGCCTCTTTTTAATTACTGAAGCAAAACCACATTTTCCTTTCTCTTCTATAATCCTACTGGAGGGGCTACTTCTCTTGTCATATATATACTATTTCTGCTGGATATTATTCCCTTTTACTTTTCCTATTCTTAAGTTATTTCAACTTTTATTTAAATAGAAGTACTTCTTCCCTCCTCTCTTCCTGGCCATTCCCCCAAAGAAGGTAGCTCTTGTCAGACATCACTGTGAAGTGACCACATTTCTCCTAAGACTTGGTTTGGTAACAGCAATAGCGAAGGGCTGAAGTTCTTCAAAAATACAGACCTCAAATTACCTGCTGCTGTCTCTAAGCTCTCAAAAGAGATAAAGAAAATGAAGACAGGGAAAACATGCTATCTCCTGGTAGAAATCCCTTCCTATCTTTTAAACACATTTAAGACAATTCCTGCAGGAAAAGCGTGTACACAGGTGGAATTAATTGTACAATACTGCAGAAGATTTGACTTTGAAGAAAATTGAAATTCTTCAGCATGTAAATATTACAAGTGCTGCATTTGCCTGGTTTAAACGTTCCATAAAACTTGTGTGTGTGTAGTGAAGTTTAATTAAAATCAAGGAAAAAGTTTATTTACTTTTACTGTCTTGTTGATACATAAAAGATTTACAGGCTGAATGAGTCACTGACATTTTGCCACCAACCTCAAACTATCTGGGATTTTCCTCTTAGCAAAATTACATAAAAAAGAACCAGAGAGTTGTTACTTCTACAGTACTTTCATAAGATTCGAATAAAATAAGCAGAGAGCTTAGCTCAACAAGACGCTAGCACTTACCAGCTTTCAATGCAAGAGCAACAGTATCCTGCTTCTAGTGGATTTATTTTAAATAATAGAATGCCCCCGAGAAAACCATGAACAGAGCAAACGCATCCGTGCCTCACTATGTACAGTTACTGAGCACCCTACATCATTGCTCTCTTCATTAATAGAATGGCACTTAATCATTACAGCTAAGTGAAACTATAAACTGACTTTCTTATTTCATTTTAGTAGGTTTACAGAAATACGTTTTAAAAAGGGAGATGAAAAATGAATGCCTTAAGCTTTCCAAACTAAGATACAGGATTAGCAGCACCTGTATTTTAGAGAAATCAGTCACCAGAAGACAAAAAAAAATAATAATAATAAATAAAAAAAAAAAAAAAAACAACAAACTAATTGCTACAAGCTTCATGAAACTAATGATGTGAGCAGGGCACACACACTCAGTGAAGTGTCATAACTTCTGGCTCATGCTGCCAGCACTGCTCACACTCTTGTAGAGAAACAAAAACATGCTGTACCAGTAACAATCCTGTGCACAAGCCAGAAGGTTCATCATTATGCAGACTTATTCTCTGCTAGTGATATCAGAGATACCACAAAATGGGTCCAGGGCACTATAATCCCAGCTATGGAAATAGGTCTCTGCACAGCAGGTCTCTGTTCAGAGACACCTGAACAATTCCAACGCTGGCGCTCCAAAGGATGGCACTGTGGAGAGACTGGAGTATGACTAAGTTCATGAAAAATGCTACCCATATGGGCTTGAAGTCCTGCTTCTTCTGGAGCAGGCACTTCTGATTTAATACACTGGTGTGTGCCTCAATCCACAAAAGTATCACAGTCTGGAGCCTTCTCCTTGAGGCTGGTATCAATGTCCATTAGATAAACAAGAAATGTCTCTCCGATTTCCTTTCACGCCATGCTGGAGGGCTATTTCTATACCAGTCAAGTGGTTAGAGTGTGTATGTCAAAGCATTTGACACATCTAAAATTCCTCAACTAAGGAAGAAAGACAGTTCACCCAAATCTCCAACGGGATTAATAAAACTACGGCTTTTGGCTAAGGATTCCACACTATTCCTCTGAAACCACGTCACCATACAAGCTTCCTAGGATGCAAAAAAAAAAACATTTGTCCCAAGGAGTCCATCAGACAATGTGTTAGAACTGGGCTCTGGCCTCCACTCCTAAGGTGGCTCAGACCAGTGTTCATTGAACAATTACTGAACAACAGTAGAAATGACAATTACCTTGAAGGTCTGTTTTCCAATTATGTACCTTTACCATCTTTCCAAGATGATGCTCAAACTTCTCTCAGTAAAAGTTTAATAAACCTGTGAAATCTATCTTGAGAAATCAACAGGAATCAATTGCCAAACAAAACAATCTTCTGTTAAAGAAATAATTCTATGCCCAAAGGAAAAAATCACTTGGGCATGGCATTTATGGACTTTTTGCAAAAAAAAAAAAAGAGTCCTTTCAGATGCTCAAAAACTTATCTCCCACATATTGCAGCAGCACACTGCTGACCTGTCTTCTACAGTTTATGATCACTGCGAACCACATGCAACACTTAACACTTCAGAACAGTGTCCAGATTATGCAATAACATCAGGACTACTATAATTAGCAAACAGAAAAACAGTCCCTTGCACTGTTACATTCCCCAAGGAATAGATGATGAAAGATGCTGGCAGCTGCTGAAAGGAGAAAAGTTCAATGAATTATACAAGCTGCATTAAAGCAGCTCTCATATTAGCTCTGCAACCAAGGGACAAAGGTTTTGATGTGGAAAACAGAATCTTAAAACTCAAAGTCTAATATACAGGGAGGTCAGGACTATTTCCCCATCACCAGCCTCTTGCTACATTAACTCTGCAGCTGAAACCTCGGCATCTGAAACCTTGGCATTTCCCACTTGCTAATAGTCTCCTACCAAATTCAAACATCAGTTACGTGAAAGGAAGAAACAATTCCAAGAAAAGCAAAGAGCAAGAAAAAAAACCCCATTACCTATGATCTGCAACCATTTCATCCATTCAGGCTGCTTTTTAAAAGTGCATTTCACCTGGTCCTTTCATACCTAGCTTAAAGAAAGTTATTTAAAAAAATGCTTTTGCCAGTGTAGCTATGTGGGAACATCTGACAGGAAATCTAGTTACAGTTTTCTAACATAAGAGAATTACACAGGCTTCATGCTATCATCTTGTTTGGAAAGGCCACTGGATACAGGCCAGATAATCAGGATTTTAATGAATGGCTTTCTCTTGGAGACTCTCAATAATCTCTAGATATTTCCAAGGTGGTTATCACACACCTTACAACAATTGTTTTGCTCAAATTGGAGTGATCCTTCTTCACTTTTAACTCTCCATCTTGGCTTTTATAAGTACATCACTCGCATTAATTGTAACAGATAAGTATGGTCAGAAGTAGCCTTAAAAAAAAAAAAAAAAAAAAATCAAGCTTCTTTAAATTAAAATATGCTGAAAAATTTGGTTTGGTGATCTTTTGATTTTTTTTTTCTTTCATAAATTTAATATTTTTTATTCCATTTATTGAAAACTGAGGTTTCAAAGTTTTATAAACTTCCACTTTTCCAAATATAGGACTACATTTGAGGGGTGCTCCTTTATCAACTGCAAAAAACAGCAACTCCTTTCAAGTTTTCAGATATTTTGATGATGAAATTCCCCCAGTACTTTTGTTTAAATTCATATACATATATGTACATTATATTGTGAATATCACATATATATGAACATATGAATCTTGAAATGTACATATATATATGTCAGTTGAATTTCCTTAAAAGGAAGAAAATACTTGATACAAAACTCATCTTCTCCCTTACTCAAACATATTTTTGATTAGCCCCAGCCTACAAAACTCAGTGCTGAATAGGTAGAAAAAGAGAAGAGCAATTTAGATTGCTCTGGAAATCCAGGGAACATAACATCCTGAGACGTAACCCTGGGATTTTGAATTGCATAGCAGCATTGCAGCTGCCAGTCAGCCTTAACCACCAGACATGTATTTTTCAATGCACATTAAGAAGGGATCCGCTGTGCGATGCTGATTAGACTGATGTGTTTTGATGACATTGCCAGAAACATTTATTTTTGATATAATGGAATAAGTATCTGAGGCAAATTTAAATTTGACCTTGAAAAAAAAACATTACGCAACAGATAGGTTCAGTATGCAGGGATGCATACAGACATACAGTTCACCTGCCAATCAAAATTTTTAGGCATGTGAATCAACATAATTTACCCTTATCTAACCGCATTCAGGACTGGACCCCATGAATGTTCCAGATTAACTAAATTATGCTATTTCAGCATTGATTTTCCCTTTATCTTTCTCTCTTCTCCAAAATTAAAGAAAACATGCATAAGATCTTTGCTGGAAATTTGCATATTTATTACCTAGGTGTATGAATTCAGCCTGTTGTCCCTGAAACTAAGAAATACACTGTCTTTGCTTTTCAAAGTGGCTGCATCAAGCCTCAATAAACAGAACTGATATAACCCAGGCACACAAATCACTTTCAAGTAGACAGTCAATCCTATTTATCCATTATATCCAAGAATCTAAATGATTCTCCTCTTCTCTGACCAAGGATACAGTCCTGGCTTTGCAAAAGCTCTCTGACACAGCAGAACATACACAAGTATTTTTCAATCCAAGTTGCTCTAAGAGTTATGCACGTTTGATATGATTTGTTCCAAAGGATAGAATGACAGTATTTTTGTCATGAGGAGCCTTATCAATACACAACTAGACTGGAGAAGCAGTTCCATATCATACAGAATCCACCATACTTTAATAGCCAATTCTGAAGAAGCCATGGAGCAGCATTTATGAGGTTACAAACCACATCTGTCCTGCAAAGGCTTTGTAAACCACTTCCCATTAAGCCACAATCAACACTAGCTCTAGTCCAAATTTCTCCAGTGACACCTGTGGAGGGTTTTTCTTTTTGCGTACTGAGGTTTCTCCTGCTATTACAGCGCTCTTGTGTCACTGCTTCTATACAGCAGTCAGATGTTACAGCTCAACTATAACTAATAGTACACAATTTGAATGTGTCTCTATTTTGTATTTAAGCTTGCACAGGTCTTCTATAAAAATCCCCTTATATCCTCACCCCACCTCACCCCTCACATGCATCTTTTCTCCCCCACACAAATAGCAAAATAAGCAAATAACAAATTTCTCCTGTTAAAGATTTGCTCTTACCCAAAATTCAACTTGAGACCCGTTTTCAAGAATAATTCATAATCCAGGCAGTATCAGCACAATAAATTCTCAGCAGAGCAGCTCTCACACCTGAGAGCACTGCAGCACTCTTGGTTTCTGGTCCTAGGGCATGAATACTGGAGAGATACTCCAGAGACAGTATCTGCGAGCTTACCTTTCTTATCTCCACAAAATTTGCTAGTCTTCCAGTGCAATCACTGCCCCAAGGCTTCTGTAAATAAGCATCCTTTTCCATTTCATTTCCCAGACGCTTAACCAACCTCACCTCCTCCAGACATAAAAAACCAACACTGTTTCAAGACCCTAAGCAACCCTTAGTTCAAATATCTCTCTCCTATCACCCCCAAAACCGTACATTTTCTGTAAATGCCACTGAGTACTCACTTTGATCATGCAATATTTCTGATTATCCATTCTTCCCACATTAAATCCCAAAAACTGTTTTTTCTTGCAGGGCCATAAAAGCTGCTGCTTTTCTTTTTCCATGTCTGCCTTCTGAATTCTTACAAGGTCCAGGTGTTTTCCACCAAGTCCAAATGAGGAGGCAACTGATTAATCACAGATGACCTGAACTCCTCTTTAATCACACCTGACCTGAACTTTGACCATCTTAAAAAAATATGGAATCCTGCAGGATACTATGTAGCTTTATCTATGGTCTTCTAAAAACTGTAAGATAGAACATAAATACACATGAAATAAAAAAAAAATTGAACTAGCGTGCTCTACTGCAGTGGTATGTACTTCTAGATTATGGGACTGTTAGAAGAAATCACTGCTTTCTGCAGTGTTTTTCTCAGAATGTGCAGTGCCTCCTCACCCCAGCACTCCATACTTGGGGTTTTCTGGCAGGAGAAGGGGCAAATAAACTATGTGCAGACATGATCCCAGTATCCATATGTTTTATACTGGTGTGACCCCCAGTACCTGCATACTGTGTGGGGGAGGCTCACAGCCCCTTTGAGCCAGCACCTCTTTCAGGAACAGTGAGGAGTTCTACAGATCTTTAGATGTCTTGGTAATGTTTAGCCAAAAAATCAGCAGATGAAAGGTGGCTGTTTGATCTCAGTTCTAAACCGAGTACTTAAATACTTTGTAAATCTCACATTTGTGTCTGGGTCCTGCAGGGAGGACTCAGTGATGGAGTTTATAAAGTTATAATCACTCCAATAACATAAAGCTCTGAAGAAAATGGCAGATATGTTCAGGCTCACCAGCCAGTGGGGCTACTAAAGAAGAAAAAAGAAAACAAACCCAAACCCCAAACAGAACTGGGAATTCCACTAATACATGGTTTTAAAATAAGAACTATTCTAAATTCAGGTAATCTTCCAGTACTGTTACTAAATGCCCTGCCTTTCTGGCCTTGTTTTTCTTACTCCAAGAAGAACATTTCTAAATAATCTCTCAAAGTTACACGTCATCACAATGGGGTATCATAGTTCTAAATATCTGAAATGCAGGTTGCTGGAACCTCCAGTTAAACACTGGTCTTCCAGTACCACTTCTGACATCACTTTTTCTTACTGCTTATTGCTACTCCAACAAATTATTTTTACACCAAGTCTGTGGAATGCATAGAGACCAGGAATGGACATCTCAAACTAACAGCTGGAAACACTGTTTTCTTATTTTTTGTATTTTTTCTGGGTTCTTTTAGACATGCTATTTCTGTGCCAGCTGCGCTTATTCTGACCATATTCTATGCAGTTTTCTTAAAATCTCCTTTTTACCTAAATTAGTATTTATCTGAGTATTTTGAGTTTCATACTTATTGAGAAGTTTACAAAGGAATACAAATATAATAACAACTTATTTAGGTATTACTGCTTGTCCTGAGCTCAGCAGCAGCAGTCATTTTTCTCATTCGTAGTATCTGGTGCAATGCTGTGTTTTTGACTGTTGGCCTGGGAGCAGCACTGATAACACCAGTGTTTACAGTTAACGGTTTAGAATGTTTTGGTCTGACCAAGGACTTTCTGAGTCTCAAGCTCTGCCAGGGAGGAAGGGAAGCTGGGAGGAAGCAGAGACAGGGCACCTGACCCAAACTGACCAAAGAGGTATTCCATACCACAGCACGTCATGCCCAGGATGAAAAACTGGGGGCAGGGACCCGGCTCGGTCATCGAGTGGTGAGCAGTTTTGCCCTCTTCCCTTGTTTTACCCTGGTCATTGCTGTTATTGGTGGTAGCAGCAGTGATTTGTGTTACACCTTAGTTACTGTTCTGCTCTTATCTCAACCCGTGGGAGTTACATTCTTTCAGTTCTTCTCCCCATTTCCCCAACCTGAAGTGGGGGGAAGAAGGTGGGAGGAGTGAATGCACGGGCAGAATGATTTACGGCTTAAACCATGACACTGCTGCAGCAAAATAGACCGTTAAATACTCCATGTATCTATGCTGCAAAACAGTACAACAGAGTAAATCAAGCAAAAGCACAAATTTGAGTGTCAATATGATAATAACCTAAGCCTTTCCAGGGACATTATTGATACATTTCAGTTGTCTACGAAGGACACCTGCTCGTAGCTGACCCAGAGATCTAATTCTTTTTTCCGGTATTCATTTTTCCTTCTGCTTCTTTCTTTTGCCATGGTTATAGTGAACAATGATTTAGGTCATTGTTATTTTTTTTTCATATACTTTGTATTTTTCCAGAACAGTTAATATCATACACAAAGTAGAATACAGTGCACAGGTCTATAAAGTGACATCATAAGTTTGTATTATATTTGCATATTAATGGCACTGATGGGAAGAACAAATTGAAAGCAGTTATTAGAACATGTAAGCTGAATTTTCTTGCATAAGACATTTTCATATCATGTCACTATAAAAAAAATTGTGATGAATGTTCCCCCTGAAGCTGACAAGTTACAAGGGCTTGTACTGAGGGAATAATAACTCCAAGATTCATAAAAACAGTAATTAATTTATCAACCTTCTAGTCACATTGCAGACACATAAACTGAATCACTCCAAAATAACAATGGCATAACAATTAGACCGTATGTTGATATTACACTTCTTACCTGAGGTTTCCTTTTAAAAACCAACAGGTTAAATATATTACTAATTATCTCAAAACCAAAAAATCAGGTTTATGTCATGCATCCTTAAACATCAGGGTAATAAGGACGGATGGAAAAGTGAGAAAAAGGAGTTGACACCAGGAGAAAAGGATGCAAGTTTAAAAATTACAGTACCAAGGAGTAAGTTACTATACATTTGTTCTAGGAATAGCAAAGCTTAAGAAGCTGATAGTTCATAAAACACCATCTTCTTGGACAGCCTCCCAGGAAGGACACCAAAGACAAAAGTACACCATGAACTAAATAATCTTAAAATGGAGTTTTATTAATTAGTATAAAAGATTATGTGGCCAGGCACCAATCCAGGAAGACCTCCCCCATCCCATATTCCTCTTGGCTCCATCTATTCCACACCAGCTGTCAATGAAAACTGGTCCAAACAAATCCTAAACCCGTGTTCTATTTGTCATATGAAATGGCCCAAAATACAACTGTGCAGGTATAGAAATTACCAGAAATAGCTACACACATTGATATGTATGTAACTAGTATGCAAGTATTGATAACGCATAAAAAAAATTATTTTTTTTGTTTCCAGAATGTCTCTGGAACCTATGGAGAAGGCAGCTGAGAATAGCACTATCTCAATAAGGAAAACACTAACTGTGATGGTAGTTTATTACTGAGCAAGATGAGGATCTCTGCACGCTGTCACTGAGCCCCGTTTAGCTGCAAAACATCTGCAAAGTGTCAGAGTCCTGCTGACATCTTTGCCTTTACATGACAATTTACTACTCGGACAAGAGAGCAGTGTGGTCCCCCACTGCAGGCAGCAGTGCCGCCACCGCCATTTCCAGCACTTAACTCTCCTTGAGCGATCAATAAGGACAGCAAGCATTTCCATGGGACTGTGGATACTAAAAGATGGTGGGTGCTTTGCTAACACAGTGTTGAGTTGTGCAGCACTCAGGTCCCTTCCAAAGACTTAATAGTGCTTTACAGTGTTCAATGTCTTCATCGGCATCACTGTGAGATAAACAATATTACCATTGAGGACAGGTGGTAAAAGCACTTAATTTGCTTTCTTAGTTGAGTGGATAAGTAGCATTTGTGCTGTGTTTCATTAGCAGGGTGCAACTGTAAAAAAGAGGTGCTTGTTACTTCTTACTCATTACTTGTTTACTACAGGCTGTTGTAGCAAGCTGGAGGGTTAATAACGTTACTAGGCTGGAAATTAAGGGATGTTTTTCTCCTCCTTTTTTTATATATATATTTTCTTTTTTATTTTATTTTAACATGCAACTTTTCTCATCCAGAAAACCAGACTTTACCTTTTTCTAAATCATTAGGTTTGTGTTCTAATAAAATACCGCTTTAGAGATTGGAAGACTCATGTTTCTCAAAGCATCGGTCAATTCTCCCTCAGAATCATTGGGCCCTGAAGCCCCCTATCTGGGGAAGAGAGAATGAATTTAAATGCATTTCAGTGCAAAATGTCCATTGAAATGCATGGGATTACAAATGTATAGGATTAGAAATTCATAAAATTAGAAATACAAATAAAATTATGATTTTTTAAAGGCTACTTACAAGACTGAGGCAGAAAACCATTCTCAAAATACTGTTGCGATTTTTGTGTCTTAGGTGTAAATTTACCTTGCTTGTTCTCACTGTGTAAGCTTGAACTACTTTTTTTTTTAAACCATTCCTCTCATTAATTTAATTTCTAATCACTCCTTATATCAGGGCATAAGTACAGCCGGACATTTTAGCCCTTTAAGAAGAGTGTCTTGCAGATGGAAATCTCACCACAAAGTGACTATATCCTCACTGTGAACTTCCAGGCTCAATCTAGTCTGAAAAGAAGCAATAGCTCAGTCTTTGTTCTAGTTGAGTCCTTGACCTCCTTGTTTACAGCACTAATTAAGGACAGCAGTTACCCAACGGTCAAGACAGCATTTTTGAGATGTGAATAATCATGCAAGAAAATAGACTGAAACAGTCAGTACATTCACATCGCCTGCCAAACCCAGCTATTAGCTAGTTATGATGTTCAGCCACTACTACTGATCTATATAGGAACAGAGACAGTGACATATAGGAAATATAATCCACATCCCATTACCAACTCCAAGACACATTTTTTCCTTCTAAAGCCCAAGTTTTTCAATGGCATCCTTCTAAAAAAGACCCTCTTTCATGTCGCTTTTATCATTCTGACCTTGTTCTAGTGGGAATTTCAATTTTGTCCTTTAACACATGCAAATGATGAAAATTTCACTCTTCTCTTGCTGCACAAAGACCCAAAGAGTAAAACTACAGCTCGTGATGTGAACTGTCTCCCCGGGTAAAATGTGTGCCTCTGGTCACAATGCCCAGGCAGCCCATTCACTGCTGCAGTGTCCCTGCAGCACCAGCTGTACTGCCCAGAAACTGCAGCATAGGAAGATTTGATATATTAAGTAGATATCATACACAAACTTTAGATAACTGGTTTTGCAGAATGCAACATTCAAGACATTAACTGTCTATGTTCTGTTTGGCAATTAAAGTCACAGATTACAATCCTGGAGATTACAATACACCTCTTCAACATTTCTCTGTAATGCTTCTTGAGTGGGCACAAAACGCTCTACGCTGAATCACTGTGGCCTAGATTTCCTTAATTATACTGGGATAAGATGAAGATTTCCCAAAGCATGCTGTAACTCAAATGCATTCAGGTTTTCCCAGCTAATGGGGTCAGAACCTCTGCAAACACCAGGTTCACAGGTACCATGCACCAAGGGCTGTACCATTTAGCACAGCGTACTCAACAGAGTTGTAATCATAACACTTAAAACTATTAAGATGACCAAAACCATTAATTAAGGAAAACTTGCAAGTATAAAATACTGTACGGATTGAAGACTGTCTGCCAGAGCTCATGGTTTTAAGCTTCCTGATTCATAACATACATCTCTTATCCCCGTAAGAGTCTTGGAAGGCAAACACAGGGACTGTGAGATAGAAGACCTTGGGCCCACTGTAGGAGAGGATCTGGTTCAAGACCATCTTAAGAACCTGAAAGTACACAAGTCTATGGGACCTGATGAAATCTATCCACGGGTCCTGAAGGAGCTGGCAAATGAAATTCCTATGCCACTGTCCATCATATTTGAGAAATAATGGCAGTGAGGTGAAGGTCCTGATGACTGGAAAAAGGGAAATATAACCCCCGTTTTCAAGAAGGGGAAAATGGACGAGCCAGGGAACTACAGACCAGTCAGCCTCACCTCTGTGAGTGGCAAAATCTTGGAGCAGATTCTCCAAGAATCTGGTAGGCATGCTGAGGCACATGAAAAACAAGGTGCTTGGTGACAGCCAACATGGCTTCACTAAGGGGGAATCCTGCCTGACCAGTTTTGATGTAGGTAGCTATAATGGTGTCATACATGATCTCCAAGTCTCCAACACAAAGTTTCCCAGCAATGTATGAAGGAGAGGAGCTTTGGCATTCAGCATATCTAGTAGATATAATCTGCTCTGGTTGAATCAATATATTTAGTTGCTAAAACTAAATGGGAAAGATTTAAACACACATTAAAAATACACTAAAAACTCCCCTAAAAGCCATTTCTGATCAGAAGATGTTGAAATAAAATAATATTTCAAACTGTCAAATAATTTTCAATGATTCACCTATTTTTCTTTTACTTAGTAGTATTATGATAGCTGCTACAGAAAAGCTAATTTAAACAAGAAATAGTGATTACACCAGTAATCTGGAGGGGCCTGATCAAATAAATTCTTGCACCTATTTGGGTGAGCCAGATCCAGGAGTGATATGTGATCTGGCCAGCCCATTCTGCTCACATGACAAAGATAATGCACATAGATTATTTGTTGCAGAAAACACTTTGGGAAGCCCATCAGCACATTGTACTGTGCATACCTCAGCATGTACAATTTCAGATAACTGTTTTAAATCAGCTACATGCAAACTAAATGGGTAATCGTAACATTTTGTCCTCTGTGTCTATTGACTGCTCTTAGAAGATTTCTGGATATCAGCATAGTCAGACTTTTTCCTGAGAAACAGAAGTATTTTTCCTTGTCTCCTTCTGGTTAGAATGTATCAGACCAGGAATTCAGTGTTATTTTATTGTCTGGCCGCTTTAAAATAGAACTGAGATATTACATATCTGTTTTCTTGATAGCTTTTGCAAAAATTTGTCTTTGAGAGTGTACAAAGCTGAATTTCCCTTGGATCTCTCGCCATGAAGTGCTCTGACCTTTCTCTGCATCAGCATCTCCGCTCGATGCCTTGAAAGTAGGCCATGGTGCAGCATCCAGCAGATCAGCCTGCAGGGTGCTCAAGGTCAGACCTGTCGGGAAAAATACCTTGTAGGTTTAGGACCCTCCTCACAGAACTAAGGCTGGAATGTTAAAATACAGCCAAGACATGGGCTAGGAAAAAATTTAAATAGCAGGCTATTTCTGGGTGAAGTGAACTGGAAAGAGCTTTGGTTCCTGTAACAGTTGGCGGAGTCACAGCTTGCTGGCAGAGAAACCCCAGAGCAGGAGATGAGATTTCAGATGGAGGCAAAGCTCAAATAGAACTACCATTTTCTACAAAAGAAAGAGGGCTAAAGGGAATCATTCTCCAAAGAGACCCTAGCATACCCACTCTTGCAGTTTTGCCATGTACTCTTTACTCTGAAATAATACTGTCTTGTTCTCTATATTGTTAGGAAGGTGTAAAAATTAGCCAAGAACACGGAGTACTTAACTTCTGGACTATACCCCAGTTGCCATCGGCTCCTCTGCTTTACATAATAGCTGAAATCCAGCACATACATCGTGTGACAACACTACAGCTCCAAGCATACACTGCACAATGGCATGTGAGAGACAAAACCCCTCAATTTCACAGTGTAATGTTACCAGTATCATTTTCTGTTGATGGGCTACCAAAGGACAAAGCAGTTTTAAATAAATCTTTCATGCCATCAAAGGAATCCTCGCATTGTTAGTCATTTACTGGGACAAAAAATATCTATATACTTCTTGAGAGGAGCTTTTCTGCTCTTTTACCATATCTGTAATAGCAATTACTTAAAAAGTTCAGAGAAATGAAAACTTAGGAGAGCTTCTGGCAGGTATGACATACACACCTTTTACAGCAGGATCAGCACAGGTTCTTCATTGCTCGTTACCCCTAAAATTGTTTTAAACTGGCTTGCTAGAATCAAAATTATTTTCCCCAAACTGTTCCTCCAGTTCTGTTGTGGCTTTGGAGATGAGATACCTGGCAAACATTACAGAATACCTGCTGTGTCCCCAGGCTTTCTGGAAGGCTTGAAGCTGACTTCATTGCTAGAAACTCCACCTCTCAAGGGCTTCCTTAGGTATCATATTTTGATTACTGAAAAATCATTCCCACAATGTGTATACATGCTCTGTGTAAGAAATCGCTGGTGCAGGAGGCACATTAGGGTAGTCAGGCGGACAGAAAGGTGTGCACACCTCCTGAACCTCCCTGTGCCCAACTACTCCTAAGAGGGGGAGTCTTTCAGGGAGGAGGTTGGGATAATTGGGAAATTGTGGTTTCCCATTCCTGGCAGTGTTCAAGGCAAGGTTGGATGGGGCTTACATAAACCTGGTCTACTGGAAGGTGTCTCTGCCTGTAGCAGGGGGGCTAGAATTAGATGATCTTTAAGGTCCCTTCCAACCTAAGCCATTCTATGATTCTGTGATATTTGTCACAACTTCATCATTCCCCAAGGCACCCAGGGAAGGGAAGCTCACATGCAAAGACCACCAATATGTGGTCTTAGCCTTAAACTGCTTGTCACTCTGCATACATGCTGTTACAATTACTGGCATCTCTTGACATGAAACTGTTACACATTGATGCTCATTGCTGCAGAAGGATTTCCTTAACTTCTGCTTTTTTCTTTAAGGAAGAATTTTACACTTTCCTTTTAAATACCCTGATTCTAGATGCAGCTCATACATGTTTGGTTGGTTGGTTGTTTTTTTAAACTACCTCCACTTCCTCTTTACATTTCAGTTATACAACCACTCCCAAGCCCTCTCTTTTTTGGCACTGAGACACTTGCACCAATAACAGGTACAAAAGGAGCTCTGTACTGACACAATCTGCAACAAATCTGCAAATGAAGACTTTCTTATTAAACAGCAGCTTTATTTTTTGACCTGGAGGGTATGCCAGCATGTAAATAATTTCCCTACCAAACACACCTTACTAGCACACAGGATAAAGGCAATGGTTCTCCTCACAGAAAATGCACTAACGGTCAGGAAAGTATGAGAAGTACAAGTAATTGTACCAGTAAGAAACTAAATTACTTATACAATGGCACCTACATCTCATTTAAAAATGAGAAAAATTCAATCAATAATAAACTAACACCAGAAGAAATAGTAAGGGAATACCGATGCTACACCTGAGTGAAACTGGTCACTAATAGCATCACAGAAATGTTAGCAGAAAATGTGCGTGCACAGATACAGGAAGTATGAGAACTCTTAGTGTGGATAAGTAAATAATGGATGATGCAACCTTGGAAAAAAGAACTTGTCAACAAGTAGAAGTAATAACTAATATTTAAAAAAAAAAAAAAAAAAGAAAAAGCAGATCCTGGATCAGTCTTCTAAGTTTTGATGTAAGGTGCAGAAAACTTAACTGCCATATGAATCATTAAATAGAAAATTTAAATTCTTTTTAAATACAAACTTCTAAAATTGTGGCTTCAATATAGCTTTAATCTTTATTTATCACACTGCCAGTAGCTAATGACAATGTACAAGACTCTCTAAACATAATCTCCCCATCGAAATATGGGGAATGATTAAGGAGAATTTCTGATTTAGATGTTCTGCTTGTTTGGTGTTATTTCCAAGTAAGAGCACAGAAACACACGAGAAATGGACCTGGTTGGAAGCACAGGGCACCTGAACAGATTATTGTGAACATCTACCATGATTTCCTCTAGCACTGAGATATCCTGTAATGACAGGAAGCTTCACTAGACAAGAGGCAACACATTTGGATACTTTTTTGTTAAAAGTTGGCAAAGCAAAGCTTCACTATCATCTCTAGTGAAAAGCTCTATCCTGTGATATGATCTCTATCTAGATAAAGTAAACCATGATCCACCAGGACATTCAGCTCTTGCTCCTCAAGCAAACTGTAAAAATGGCAGCAAGGCATTTCAGAGGGATTTTACCTGATGAAGCTGCTTTTCTATTTTGCTGGAACCAAATGTGACACTGGGATGCAGGGCAGGTACATTTGTTCTGGCAGCCTTTTAATCGAATCTCTTCTCTGGCAAAGAGGCAGTTCTTGTGTGTGACAGTGTCATCGTTTAACCCAGCAGGCAGCTAAACACCACACAGCTGCTCACTCACTCCCCTCTGAAGTGGGATGCGGGAGAGAATTGGGAAAAATATAGTAAAATACAGAAAACAAGGGATGCATAATGCAATTGCTCACCAGCTGCTGACCGATGCCCAACCATCTCCCAGGCAGTGGTCCCTGGCCAGCTTTGCCCCCAGTTTCTATACCAAGCATGAGGGTATGGTCTGGAACATCCCTTTGGTCAGCTGAGGTCAGCTGGTGGGATGGGGCGAGAAGCTGGAAAGCCTCACTTAGTGTAAGCACTGCTCAGCAGTAAATAAAACATCAGCATATCATCAACATTATTCTCATCCTAAACCCAAAGCATGGCAGTGCACCAGCTAATAGGAAGAAAATTAACTCCATCCCAGCCAAAATTGGGACAGAGAGTAATACAAATTTATGACAAACAATAAGGCAATCAGTTGCCCTGCAGAGTTATTATTTTTATTAAAAAATAAGACATTAAGGCTAAACTGATGGGTTAATGTATGCAATAACATGAGGTGCCTGTTTCATAGTTCAATGAAATCAGTGGAAAACCTCACATTGCCTTCACTTCCAGATTAATCAGCAAGTTTGAAAACAAGGCAAAACTAAAACTAGAAAGAAAAAAAACGAGTGTTAGATAAGTACCAGAACAATAACTGTTCTACAAATATCCAGATTGCTAAAAGAATGTCTTTTGACTGCATTCTTGTCCCTTTGTGTTGCCTGGGTTTCAACAGTTAACAAAATTTTACATTTATAATCATGTTTATGCAAAAACTATTTTTTCACTCATCTACCTCTTGATAATAATCTCATCCTAATAATAAACTCAGATCAATAGAAGTTCTTTCTCTGACTTCACTGGGCATGGGTGCAGGTACTTAATCAAAGAATACAACATACTACATGATCCCATGCGTCCAAGTAAAGCTGCTCATGTTTCAAGTATCAATCTACCAAAACACTCTTTTATTCTGTCCTTTGCAAAAATTCCCTGGAAAAAGCCTATAGAGTAATGAATACTAATGAGAAAATTTGTACAGCAGAAATTAAAGATGATGCAGTTACACATATAGATTCTCATATTTTCTGTTAGTGTACAAGGAAATATCCAAGTTAGTAACAGAAAAATCCAGCTTGCTTCACAAATATAAAACTGTGGTTTTCACCAGAGTATCAGCTAAAAAAATATCCTTCATTTAGCCACAAGCAAAATATCATGGTCAAAAAAGTGAAGCTGAAAAGAATATCTTTTTCCACCAGGATATAGACTAGCCAGTATTAACACGAAACACGACCTCTCAACTAAGTCCTTTCCCATTTGAATGTCATTTTGCAACAAGAGTCCCTCAGAAGAAGCATTTTCATAGCTGCTTTTAAAACACAATAGCCCAGTCCTGAGCTGTTCCATCACTGCATGATCTAATAATAGGCAGCAGCTTTTAAATGGAGATTGTGTAACTGTGAACTATCTGAGACAATTGCTTAGGAGTAGAGAACATATGCTGAGGTTTCAGATTTCACACTAATAGGGCTCACCTGCATCCTTGCAAAAACTCTGCTTCACCATCAGAGCTCCAATGCAGGTCCACTGCACAGGATGCACATATTTGAACCAATGCAACAAACACCCAAAGCAATATCTGGTGAAGTAGATGCTACAGTAGCTGCTTGTCCTACTGAACTGTTTTTTCTGTACAGAATAACAATGTCAAGTCCTTCAGAACCAAAAAGCCTACACTGTGCACCACCCTCTGAGCCTTTTCATAGATACAAAAGTTTCTAACTCAAGCCAAAGCAATCTTATCTGTTCTCCATCTGATATTTCAGCTTGATTGCAAAGCTTCCGGTGGGTTTCTTTCTTGTTTTGTTTTGTTTTGTGTTTTTTTGTTTTTTTTTTTTTTTTTCTTAGAAAACACATACAGCACATTTACTGTGAGTTCCAGCACTGACATTTTACCAAGACATTGGTTAATCTTCGTAGACTTTATTGGGGTAAAGATAGGAAAGTAAATGAAATAGAAAGGTATGGCTAATGGTGCTCATGATCCCACTGCTCAAGTCGTACGAATTTACCTTTTGAGGTTTTGTTCCATGTCTTATCCAACAGCTGTATTTGATGAATGGGAAGGGTAACAGCAGATAAGAACACAACTGCAGCACTGCAAGACTGCAAGAGTGCTGGCTGCATTAGAATGGGAGAGCCACCCTTTTTTCAGTCGCCTTTCCCCTCAACATCAGTACATATCTTTGTCATTGAAAAATCCAGCTCAGAACAACTAAAATTGCTTTTAACTTTTAACTGACTGTGCAGCTGAAATTTCTTATGGGGATGCAGATGGATAGTTACCAACAGGGATGAGCAATTCCTCCAAGTGCACTGTGACATGAAATATTTTCCTCCTTTTCTTTGCAAATGTAAATGGCAGTAAGTAATTGGGATTAAACTGTGCCACTTTAACTTATTCCATGAAGCCTTCATATAGTCTTTAGCATCAGTGAATCTCAGATGTTGACACTTAAATACTTTCCTTCATGCAGCAAATCATAGCACACAAATGTAAAGTTTCTCATATTCTTCATGGCAACAGTATTTGGAGTGGCAGAATATTTTTTTGTCCCGCTTCATTAGGTTTTTGACTCCAATCCTACATTGATTAGCTCACCAATCTCTGAGTGACTTCAATGCCAGCTCACTGGAAAAGTGGGATTTATTAACACACTGCTGAAGCTCACTGACTGCTGCTGCTACCTTATTGATCAATGGCATGTCTACCAAGGGACATTATGGATATAAACAAGAAAGCGGCATCAGACCAACTTTGTAAAGATACCAGACTGATATCTTTACAAATTTCATATCGCTTGTTACTTTCCTGGTGCTGTGTGTGGGGAAACAGAGGTACTAACAATACAGGAGGGAAATCATCTCTAAGAAGTGAATATAAAATGAATTTACAGAAACAAAGTGGCACTTACCCTAGGCAAGAAAAGATTTTATGTGCCTTAGCAACAGTGCCTTTCAAGGTATGAGTTCTTCACAACAGATTTTTTTGGGTTTTTTTCCTCACGTATTTAACCTTTTCAGCCAATCTAGCCCTGCAATTTTTTTTTTCTGCTAAAATGTCCCAACCAGCGTAGGCCTAGGGTCTCCCTAACCATTCTAGGATTTAGGAACCAAGTTTATTTTCCCATTCAACAAGAAGTTCTTTACTGCGAGGATGGTGAGGCACTGGAACACATTGCCCAAACAAGTGGTAAATGCTCCATCCCTGGTAGTGTTCAAGGTCAGGTTGGACAGAGCCTTGGGTGACATGGTCTAGGGTGAGGCATCCCTGACCACGGCAGGGGGGGTTGGAACTGGATGATCTTAAGGCCTTGGTTGGAACCCAAACAATTATTTGATTCTATGATTCTGTGATTCTAAGCCTGGGCTCAAGACCTCAGGTGGACTTTATTCAAAGCCACACTGCCTTTTGCTTAATCCGAACAATCAGCTCAGAAAATTTCTCATTATGGCTTTTGCAAGAAGAAATAATAGCCTGTCTTCTTGCGAGCAAACACAATTTGAATGAATAAATTTAATAGCCATTTCTCTTAAATTTTTCCTCCTACTGATGTGATAGGTTATAGATGAGGTGTAATTACAATAATGTCAAAGTTGCTGTTGAAAGAGTTAATCCACTAGGAACTGGGGAAAAAAAAATAAAAAATATCTATGGTATGCAGATGAGCTGTTTGCTTGGTAGCTCTTCCGTGATCAAAATGAAACTAAGCTGAACTGCTGAAACAATAAAAGTAAATTGTTACTTGGGGTTTCCAAACCTCAATTAAATACTATGCAGTAAATAACATTCTGGATTTTAATTAGGATAAAACAAAAGAAAAAGGAGTTACCAACCAGTTGTGTTTATCTCATAATAACCTTCAAATACTTCTTACAAGATAATATATAACAAAGAGGTTTAGTTTAAAAAAACACACACAAAAAACCTCAAGTTTTACTTTCATCAACATCAAAAAGTCATCTTAATATATATCTCTCCTCCTGAAAAGTTTATTTGAAACTTTAAATTAGATAAATGTGGGTATTGATGATGGGTTTCTGGTCCCAGTGTTTCAACTACTTTTAAGAAAGCATTTTGAAAATAATGTGATCAATTTGTTGCACTTGCTTTAATAAGATGGAATAGCCATCTAATTATCCAGTTAAACAAAAATTAATGCTAACTGGGGGGTAACTTATTTTAAAAGGCAGGAATCAGGATGGAAAATCATGCCTCATTTTGCACTGTTTCTGGTAGGTATAATACTGCAATGCAATACAGTACTTTCATTATCTATTTGGATTTTTTTTGTGAGGCTGTTCATTTTATAATGGAGTTGAATTCCTTGTTGAGTTACCAGATTCCAATATGTCTTTTGCAATGGAGGTAAAGCAGATTCCTAAAGAAAATGAAGACACAATCCACACTTCCATTTCTGACCAGCCCGCCCCAGCTCTGCACTGGGTTCCTACAGCAAGCCACAGCTCTCATTTTATCACGGAGTGCAGTATGTAAGAAAAGTGCAAACTATAACATGCATTACTATGGCTTAAAGGAGAGTAAAATGTGTCACCTAATTACTTCCACAAGAACAGCAACACATACATCACATGTGCATCCACAGGGCCATAGAAGGGCAGCCTGGCTGGCAGCACTGGGGTGCTTAAGAGCACTAAGTGCTACATTACTCATGGATGCCACCAGATCTGTGCTACCCCTTCCCAATCATTATTTTTAAAGGGACTGTCTGAGACCAGCTTAAAGGAAAAAGAATATTGCCTGTGTCTAACAAAAGGGTGAACCCTTGGCACCTTGGGGAATACGTTGTGTGTGAGCTCTCTGAAAAAAGGCCATGGCTGCAAGCTGCCCTGCTCTGGAGGCAGCCCCAGAAGTGGCTGACAGCTGATGGATGAAGGCCTATCAACAAGGTGCCAGTCATGTCTATGAGGACAGCTAAAGCATCAAAGACTACAGTATTATTTGTTTCGTGTGGGAGCTATGGTAGTAGGAGATGGTATGCAAACCTCTCCCCTACCTCTAACAGGCTGAAGAACATCACCTTCACAGAAAAACTGTTTATAATCAGGGAAGTTTAAATTTCAATTAGCATCAACAAGACTACCTTCAAAATGCTGAGATTTTATCCTTCTTATAAATTTAGTTCCATTATTTAGCAGAAAGACATTAAATTAGATATTAGGAAGAAATTCTTGCCTGCGAGGGTGGTGAGGCACTGGCACAGGTTGTCCAGAGAAGCTGTGGATGCCCCATTCCCAGCAGCATTCACGACCAGGTTGGAATGGGCTTTGAACAACCTGGTCTAGTGGAAGGTGTTCCTGCCCATAGCAAGGGTTGTAACTTAGGTGACTTTTGATGTCCCTTCCAACCCAAACCATTCTGTGATTCTGAGATTCTACGAAGACAGCACATTTTCAGTGGACACAAAATTACTGGTCTAAAAATGAGAAGTTAAGCTAGTAAAGAAATAGCAATGACATTTCTAGGGGCTGACATTTCTGTACAGCGTAGTGATCTTTTAATTTTCCAATAGTCACGTAACACTATTTCAAGAAACAAATTGAACTCAACCTAAACATTAAAAAACTTGGCATCTTTTTGTAGAGATTTTACACTATAATTTCGAAAGTAAATTGGCAGGCTCCATTTTTGTGTGGCTTGCTAAAGAGGAGAAGTGAGAACCAAAGTGGTCTGACCCTGCACTGCCTTGGAGCAACAGTCACAACTGCCATACAGTTTCCTCTATGGTAGCAGAATTGATATATTTTTTACTAACTTTTGTATTCCCAAGAATGTGTCCAGAAACACTCCTATTTTTTTTTTTTTCCCATTTCTCTCTCCCTACTTTTCAGTATGCTGTTGAAACACCTGCATTCACACCTGGAATAAGACACTTGCAAGGGTGCTCTAAGACCTCTGCCATAGGAGAAGCTTGGGAAGGGATCACACTTGCAGGTGTCAATACCATCTGCTTCAGCTTCCTTCAGTGATGATTCCCTAAATCAGTTTTTAATTCTCCTTCATTAAAGAGTCAATGCCTTAAGAAATGTCATTACAGCAGACGTCTGCTGCCAGGTAACTCTCATCAACTCAACATCCTTACAGGGAGAATTTGGGTAGAAAAATTACTAATATTTTTCCCTAGCAGTCTGGAGGTGAAGAAATTCTTTTCCCCCAAGAAAATGATCAAATAGCCTGTACACAGCAGGCCAAAGTGCCAAGTCAGATTTCCAATGTGATCTCCAGCTTTTCCTCAGCCAAAACTCACATAACCATCTCCAATGAGCCAAGTCAACCCTATAGCCAAGCCTTCAGCTGTCGGCAGTCCTTGTAGCACTCTTTTCATTCCCCACCTCTTACCTACTCCCTTCCCTCTTAACTCCCAGTCTTCTGCTAGATTTTTTCCCCTGCTTAGAGAAAGTCAGGTCCCTAAAATTGGGTTCTTATTCCTCTATCAGAGATCTCAGCAGCAATAAAGCCCTTGTCCATCCCCAAGATCTCAGCAGTTTCTTCTGTGCTACCAAGAGGAGAACTGCTGAAGGTCAAAAGGAAAGATTTCCACTAGCTTTACATACATATGGCCCTAACTTCCATATGATGGACAGCTTCCAGGTTCACAGAAGAAAGATTAACAGTTCCGTGATGTGGAACAACAAGCTAAATTCAGCCTAATTCATTTAGAAGAAAATCCATTTTTTAACACTTCAGTTGGTTTATTTTTTTTATCAGCATTACACAATGCCCATAGCATAGCTAAATTCAGAAGTGACACTGGGGCTTTATTTCTCTCTTCTCATTCCCAGTTTCTCTACATTTTTTCTGGCTAATGTGTATACAAAACAAATGAAGAAAACAGCAAGGAGAAATTAGGTAGCTCAAAGTTACATGGCAGCACACTACATTGCACATGCTCTGGAAATCAGCTCTTCTCAAGTTCTCCAATGGTACTGAGCATTAGAAGAGGAAAATCCAAGTCTGGATGATTTAGAACTCTTTAATTATTAAATTCCTATTTCTGTGCATCACTTGAGGAATGTCATTTCCTGTGTAAATTATTTTTCTCCACCTGCAGCCACCTCCCATGCCCTAGGGAGCCCCACAACAGCCTTCAGCCATCTACAGGCTCCTCTAAGCCTCCTGCAAACAGATGCACAGGTATGCTTGTACCAACATGCAGGCAGACAGCAATCAGTCATCTTCAAATGAACAGGTTAAAGGGCCATATTTGACCAATATCCTTAGCTATATTCCTTAATGGAAAGCTTATCTAAGTGTATATAGAATTATAGAATCATAGAATAGTTAGGGTTGGAAAGGACCTTAAGATCATCTAGTTCCGACCCCCCTGCCATGGGAAGGGACACCTCCCACTAAACCATGCCACCCAAGGCTCTGTCCAACCTGGACTTGAACAGTACCAGGGATGGACCATTCACAACTTCCCTGAGCAATCCATTCCAGTGCTTCACCACCCTTACAGTAAAGAATTTCTTTCTCATGTCCAATCTAAACTTCCCTTGTTTAAGTTTGAAACCTTTACCCCTTGTCCTCTCACTACAGTCTCTCATGAAGAGTCCCTCCCAGCATCCCTATAGGCCCCCTTCAGATATATATGTGTGAGTGTATACTCTACTTATATAATGTCCACACAAAGAAGTTTAAGAATCTTTCTTATACTCATCCCCAGCCTCATTGCCTACATTTCCTCTCTATAGATGCATGTTCAAGGTACATTTGAGAACAGATGCATATAACTAAAACCTCCTCTGTACATGCTATATTCATATGGTCTAGGATGCCTCCAGTGCTGTAAATTCTAGTCTAAACAGAATTCTTTCATCAGGTACCAGAAAGCTGGGATGTAGCAAGCTGCTATTAGCTGGCTGATGTCTTTTCCCCAGACTTCTTTGTCGCAGCCAAGCAGAAGCTCACAAAAAGACATGTCAGACAAAACCTCCCTGTTCAGACTCCTGGAAGGGTGTACATCATCCTCTGCAGAGCAGGATGCACAAACCTTGTTTATGGAGATGAAAAGGCAAGTTTCACATGAAATACATATAAACAGACTGTTAGATCAAACAATGAGTTTACAAAATCTAACGTACGAAAAATTAATATTTAAGACAAACATTGTGACCTCATATGTGAAACAAAGGGGGTTGGGCGCCTATGGCCATTGAGAACCAGGAACAATGAGTCTGAATCTGGGACAGTGCCAGTACAAATTTATAGGAAATCATTGAAAACTCACAAGGCTGCAAGTAAAAATTGACTTTCCCCCCTCAGTCTTTCAGTAGATCTTGCAGTGACATCTTACAGCTGCTAAGTGAACAAAGAAGCACTGAATATATAGTTACATCACACACAATAGCAAACATTAATTAGTTGATATTTGAATAGTGTAGTGAGAGTGCAACAATTATACAAGTGGGATTTGGGGAGCATTCACTCAAATTTGACATCTCTGCTATTCTCAGTTCTCTTTTCAGCTCCCTGGTGCCCTGAGAGCTGGGATTTACCAATACACAATGCCTGATGTACTGGTTCCCATGGCTAGGAGGTTGAGGTGGGGATGGCAGTAGCTTTTTTTTCCTTGTCACTGCTAGAAGTACGCATGCTCTCTGTGCACACTACACAGAGGATACACCTGGGAGGATGCAGGTGATCTTTTACTGTTAAAAGTCTTAAGACATGTATATTTTTTATTCATTTTTTTCTGAAAGGTCAGTATCATTCAGATCACTTATCAACAATACTTCCTTGCCTATGGATCATTTTTATATTGTGGCATTGGTTTTCCTGGTTCCACAGTAAGCTCCTAATAAAAGAGGATGACATGTATTAGAAGTAAAGAAAAATAGCTGTAATAATAGCACTCCAGTCCTACTTACTGCTTCTCTCTTAACCTCTTTCTTTCAAAGGCTCCCACTCTGCAGTGCTCAGAAGAAAGTTACCATCGAATTATCTACCTGAAATCTATTCACATCTATTACTGCTTTGGTGCAGCAGTGTATGAGCAACAAATAACAGGTAAGTATTATCAAATCCCTGCACCTCTTCCACCTCAAAGTATGGGTCTAGAAACAGAACCCAGTGCAGATGCTGATTTTTTTTTTAAATTAAACTCATCGTTTCAGACAGATATCAGATCTGACTGACACTGGGCCCCCTATGACCTTGGCACTCACCCACTGCCTCCCTGCTCAAGACAACAGGCGTTGTTCTGGGGAAGCAGCTCTACAAAATTCTCACTGATCATGAAAGGCAAATAAACTAAATCCCAGAAGCAAAGGCAAAAGCATCAATACAGTTTTCTCTATCAGCCTACTGCTATTTATACAGGTGACTGCGAACACTGACACATCAAGAAAGTGGTATTTTGGCATATCTTCCAGGAACAATTCTCTCCCTAATGGATAGCACAGTAAATATGCAGCCCCTGATGAGGAAAAAATGCTCAAATCATTACAGCAATAGTCTGTAATGAAAAGGATGTAGGTTCAGTTCCCTGTCAGATGTAAGATTTTCTAGAAATCTCACAGGTACCTGCGGATTTCAGTACAAGGATCTAGGTGGCTTTTAATGGCGCAATTAAATTTTCTGTGCTTTTCTTAACTTCACAGACGAATTATCAAGATTGATGCATTAAAGAACGAGGGGTTCATTAGGGAGCTGGCAACACACAGCTTTGCTATCTAAAGTGGATGGAAATCGGGACTGGATGAAAAAGCCTCTGACCTAAAACTGAACCAGTTCCACAAATGATTGGTTCAAGAGGGCAGAGGAATAGCTGTGAACTGCTCCCTTCATAGAGCACAGCAGCTACATAATTGTGGAGTTATACCTCTGTTCCCCAAACCCCCTCTGAAAGCAGCCCAGAAAACTTGCCAGCAGATGACAGTTGGATCTCTCTTGGCATGGCATGATGCAGGGCTTCCCTCATTCTCACTGTCTTTGCCACAGAGTTGGGACAAATACATTCATTCAGCATTCTTCATGGGCATGCAAGACAATTTCACAAATGTATTTTTTAAAAGTATGTCTCATGCTGATCTTGCATCTGGGGCATTTGCACTGCAATCTGTGCTATCTCATTTCCAAAATTAAGCAGTTAAATAGTCTTGGCTTGGATCTCCTTAATCACACTAAGACCACTTTTACAATGATCTGGGCTGAAAGGTTTAGTACTAAGGACAATTGCCCTCTTCCTTTATTACCAGTCAATGCTAAGTCAGTTCATTTAATAGGAAAATCATCATAGACTTCAGAAAGAGTAAGATCAAGGTTAAACTCCTATTGAAACAGAAATACTCAGAAAAGTCCCTCAAGAAGCGTCCCAAGCACTAAAGCTCTCTACATTACTCACTCATGTCTTAATGAAGACAGGGCCACAAGTCAGAATTGAGAGTTTGTCTTCCGGTTGAATTACAGTGCAGAGAATAAATAAGATCAATCAGAGTCATTTTGGCACTAAAAAAGCTAGTGTACTACATGTCCTTGATAATGCTCCCCAGTGTGTCTGATAGGAATAGCTGTAAGGACTTAAGAAGCAGCAACTTTTGGAAAGTACTATATATGCTATACAGAAGCATCACATTATGTGGACCATTTCCAATGAATCCCAAATGCTCATGTTCATTAGATTTTTGTGAAAGCAGAATACCATGCAAAATGTACACTGCACAGCATGACTTGTACTAGTGCCCTGAACGGGGAAGGAAGTCAAATCACATCCCCAGAGTAAATATTCACAGGCAAAAAAACCACTATCTTAGCAAAAGAAACATTGTTCTGTGGAATTGCAATTGAAGAGAACTGGGCAGACTGTGACTTCTTTACACAACAGCATGAAGCACATGTATTTTAAAATCAGCTCATGTCTGCTTTATAGACCTTTAAAGCAGAAAATAATGTATTTTCCTATTACTTTAGATAAACAGCGCATGATGAGTCTTTGTTAAGCACGGAATAAACAGTAAATGTATCAGTTATTGACTCAAAGTCACAACCTTCATATATTAGCTGCCTTTTTTTTATTA
Source organism: Forpus xanthops (assembly GCA_032466535.1). NCBI lineage: Eukaryota > Metazoa > Chordata > Aves > Psittaciformes > Psittacidae > Forpus > Forpus xanthops. The sequence goes on from JASSUY010012355.1 coordinate 27,328, forward strand.
ACATGAAAGATAGCACTTTATATAAACAACATTCTCCATAAGTAAGGTGCTATAGGAGCTGATTCTGATAGAAGCAGATGAAATCTCAAAGGCTTTGTTTAGATGCAAGAACCTGGTAATGGTTCCCAGTTTCTGTGGTGGATGTGGCAAGAAGAGGTCAAGAGGCAATCTCCCTATTCCACCCTCCATGCA
>JASSUY010012355.1:27529-51989 GCA_032466535.1 Forpus xanthops
GTCCAAAAGACCTCCAACTTGGAAACCTGTTGGGAAAACTTGCTCTTTGGTAAATGTTAGGCATTTCTGCTTTTTACACAGACAAATCAATGTGTTAGACACCAAGGACTTCACAAACACTTCGAACCAGTAGAGAAATTGAGTTCACTAAACAGGGTATGATAAATGTCATTGACTGGAACAATTACTGGCTTTCTTCATACCTTTATGAAAAGTGCCATCTATCTCATAGCTAGGAGATGCATTTTTTGCCATATAGGTCAGCTGGACCGAAGTAAAGAGTGGGTTTAAATTGGAATATTCACTTGTTTTTACTACTATGATCACTGCATAAATATTTCACATGGTAGCATCAGGATTCTCTTGACTATCATGTGCTTATTGCCAGGGGATTTTTTGTCCATTTATATAAAAATAAAAAATGAACAAAAATATTATCTAACTCACCAGAGAGTTATGAACTGTCACTGTTATTGATAACAATAGGAAATGAGATCTGCACCCATTCCCCTTGCTCAGCACTGACATGGTAAAACCATACAGCAACTGGAAAATGCAGAGCCTGAGTTTTTAAATGCAAGGCAAGGGACCAGTTTCAGCACCATGCCACCCCAGTGTGACATCTCTGTGACTCCAATAATTCCAATTGAATCACAGTTCAGCTGTGAATCAGATCCCTGTGTCAACTCCTTCATTTTCCAGTTCACCAAAGAGCTTTGCCTATGGCAGTTCAGCAATATGTTTTACATTTCTCTGACTTCCTTAAAATGCTTCAATGTCTGCTGAGCTGTGGACCAGATGCATCACTATATAGTAAAGAAGATGTAAATGATCTACTTAACCAACTCTGAGGCCACAACCAAGATGCTACATTTGATGTACAGGGGAAATGCTTCATAAGAAAATTCACTTTTCAAAGTGCATTTAGATTTGATTTTAGATAAGAAGTCATGTTTTTGCATTGAAATATTTGTGAAATTTAACTACAAAGATATTTTTTATTAGTATTTTTAAAGGAGTTACAAATCTTTCCTAGCAGAAGCCCAGCAATGTGATTCTTTGTAGAGGGGAGGTAGTGCTACCAGCATGGCTCATTGTCTTCTCCCACCTGGACACCTCAAGGTAAAAAGATAGCCCCCTGTCCTACCAGTAGCCACCAGCACAACTGACCTGAAGCACATCCTGCACATTCCTTCTATGGTCCTCCAGGCATCTGTTTGCACCATCTCCTTGGTCCCTGGAAAGCACTGCAGACTCATCCTCAACTCCAGTGGGTTCACACCCTGGTAGTGTGTACAGGGACAGAGCAAGAAAAGCAAAACAGCAAAAGGAAGGTGAGAAAAAAAATGCGATTTTGAGGAGAGAAGGAAGCCGGCACAGATGAGAAGATCCCTGTAGAGTCATCAGGTGACACAACTTATCAACATGAATACCAAACATCAGCAGCTGTTCCCCAGGTCTAGAAACTCCCCCTACATAGAGGTATTGGCCAAAGAAAAGCCCTCAAAACAGCTTTTAAAGGCATCAATCCCAGGGCCTCAATGCCCTCTTGTCCTGCAGAATTTACAGAAACCAAAGAGCTGAAGTAACTCTATTAACTTGTCCTAGACTGCTGGAAATACCTGAGAAACAGCTAGGTCTATGTCACCAGGACCCAGAGAAAGAAGTTTAACAGGAGATGCACAAGCTTAAGACAGCATATAATGTTTAGTCCCTTTAAGCCCTTCATGCTCTTGCAGCAAACTCTCTTACATGTGAACACTTTAGAGAATAGCACATTCCCTTGATTCTTCAAGGCTGATCACTTAAAGATTTATGTCAGACCATGAAGTCAGAGTGACAGAATTGTCCTGTTCCAGAAGAAAATGCTACAGGTTAATCCAAAGCAACCTAAGGCAAAATGTCTAAGAACAAAGCAGTGGCCAGCAAAGTCTTCTCTAACTTACCAGCCCTTTCCTTCATTACTTCCTTGACTCATTTGCCCCATGACCCTCCATCAAGCTTCAGGCCCACCAATGCAAAAGACACTTTACTTCCAGGCAGAGCTTCAATTGTTCCTATCAAACTTATACGTTGACCATGAAAAAAATCACAATTATCCCAAATTCTGCAAGAGGACTCTAGCCTGAAGTTTCCTTTTGAGAAGGCTCACCATGAATCTCTCAAACTGCTCTGAAGACCACCACCTGTATACCTCTATAAGGATGATACAATGGCACAAGCCTGGATGTGTGCTTCAGGGAACATTAAAATCGAAACAAAACTTGGAAAGCTGTGCTGCCAGACAGCCCTATGAGCACAGCTTTAACGCTTCATGCAAGTACAGAAACGTCTGCTGCTGAGGAAATGAATCAAGAAAAATGGATTAAATGGAATAAGCAATAGCACTTGAGGAAGTTCTCAAGTGCCATCCTGCTCTTAAGCGCAGCCACTCCAGCAAGCACAGAGGTACAGAGTTGGGCTGTTTTCAATTAGCAAGGTCTTCATATCATAACTACCAGCATCATCTCAAACTAATTGCTGAAAATGGCTTAATGTGGCCTAAGGGTAGCTGTTTCACCATTTGTAAACCTTCTGGCACCTGTAAATTGCTTCATATTCAAAAAGGAAAGAGGAAAAGGCAAGGGGAAAGCTGCAGGTGCAGCAAGTGCTGGTACTGCCCTGGTGCCCTGTCCCTATGCTGCTGCTACAGCACATCCTCCTGCAGCATCCCTGGACAGCCTCTGCCTCACATGAGCAGGTTTTGTGGCTGAGCTGCTGGGTCCTCTGACAACTTCAGCAGCACAAGGCTCTCACAGGATGACATCCTGGAACTTAATAGCTTGCTGTTCTACAAACAAATAACCATGTCATTGGCCTGACAGAAAAACATTGTTGCTGCTTCTATCTGTACTTCAGCCTTTTGAAATAAAATATTGGCTTTTTTCTTTCAAATCCACATCCCATCAGTGAGCCCTCAGGTTTGCATTTCCCATCAAAACCACAACGTGAACAGTGACTCATGCATAAAAGATTGGTAGCAAACTCATGCAATGTTTGTGCAGGTATACTTGATGAATGAGGCTAGGGATTTCCAATTTGTAAAGTTATTATTCCGTTAGTGCAGTTTGCCATGTAGCAACCATAAAATTCAGAAATATTTATTCAGATAAGATCTGATACTGATCTTCATCTCATTTCCATTTTGGCGGAGATTTTTAAGGACCTTACCCGTTATCTTCTCCCAATTACACTACCAGACCTCCACCTGTAATGAAGTAAATCCATACTAACTCTGCAAAAGCACAACATATGAATCCCACTTCCACATGAATCCTTGAAAAAATGGATACAGCCTATGCAGCGCTAATAAGGCAATTATCAGACACGCAGCACATTTTTTCTGTGATTTCCTAACTAACATGACTATCAACTGCTCATTAATAAAGCAGTTTCCTATGCTTTGACTTGCAGCATATTGTAAACAAATTTAAGATGCCACTTCTTGTTCTGTCATTTATATCACACTGTTAATTCACACTTGTATTTGTTTTTCCTATTTGTTAGTACATTTCAGAAAAAAACTGCACGTCATGATGGGGGAGAAAAGCATTAGAAACAAAGCCACAAAAAGCAGATTGGAGATTATTTGCTATTAAAATATGCACCCCAGAATTCTACTCACAGTACATGAAACTACATGCCGGTATTCTGGCTGAACTACCTCCCTCCGCGTCACTATTTTATTTGCCTTTCTCCAACAGACGCTAGAGACAGTTTACTAAATGGCACACTGCTTAATAATGTATTAGAGGAAAAAGAACATTTGTTTTCATACAAATTAGATCATGCGTGAACCTACATTAACTGCCATGTTTAAGGTTTTGGTCCAGTAAATGAGTAGGAAAGCAGGATTCCTACTCTTTCTGATGTTAACACCAAGCGACTTACAGCACGACACATTTTTCTGATTTGCTGTTTCCTGTAAATGCCATCCCATACTAAATTTTCCAGAGCCAGCAATTTAAATATCCAGCCCTTTGAAATAACATCTCTTCAGACTTGCAGCTGTCTACAACTAAGCACAATATGACTGATACACTCAGTGTTATAAGTGGTGGGTTTTAAAGAAAAAGAGCACACCTTTGCACATTCCTGTTTAATGCAACAAAACATTTCTCACTGAACTTGTGTTGAAGGTTGTACAAGCATTTAAGGGCTGGGGAAATAGTTTCCTGTAGTATATAACCTGCACCACCACAGGCTGACTAATGAGTCAGAGAGTGCTGAAACCCTCAGGTCCCATAAACATCCACTAATGAGATGAAACAAGATCTAAAGTGCTCAAATGTTGGTAAGTACAGAATGTAGCTCACAATGTACTCTTCACAAATTAGTCAAGGGTTGCTATGGCTCCTTAATGAAATGTTATTACGTTTTAAAACTGAAAACAGACATCTGGGGGGTTGGGGGGGAGGAAATGGGAGCAAGTGTTTGAACACCATTGTCTAGGATTCCTTTCATCAGCCAGCTGAATTTGCTTACTTGTCCTGAATGACTGGATCCATTTCTTCAGCTGCTGCAGGGCCTTGCAATAAAGCCAAGCAGTGTGTGCCGTCTTCCGTTCCCTGGGAAGGAGAAATCTCTGGTATGGAAGAGGAAGCTTCTGTAGGAAATACTACACGAGCTGCTCTTTCCTGGCTGTAAAAGTCTCCTGCAATCCCGCAACAGTAAAAGAGCATCCAAAGGATTTGACAATCAACAATGAGCCAATATATTCAGCATATTCTCAAAACGACCAGTCAGGTCTTAGAATATTTAAGCACTAAAGTGTTGGGAACCACTTGTGCTATACTAAACATGGATGCAAAAATATTTAAAGTTCTTTATATGACACCATATACAGGTGGCAGGCAGAGAAGGCAGGCAGAGAAGTAGGTAGGCAGGTAGATAGAAAAACAAGATTGACAACACAAGCATACATAGATACACATACATATACACATGTGTACATATGCACACAAACATACATACAAAATTTGAGTGAAAGACAAGGATGGATCTAGCTCCAACTATAGAAAGCCATAAGATTTCCTGCCTCCTGGTAAACACTAACTTTTTAAACAGTGCCCAGCACACACGCTATTTCTCTCATGAATTACAGAGCAATCACTGTATTATGAGCTTCAATAAGAACTAAATATTCCATCTCTGGCATTAGGAGTGACTCTGAAATCATTTGTCTGGAGAGTAACAGGTTAAAATAAAGGCAGAAGATACCGAGAAGTACACTTCCTTGAGTGAATCTTGGAAACACTTCTCTAAATGCATCCTTTTAAACTTTCTTTTCAGAGGATAAAGTGAGGGAGGATCACACTGACAAAGATTAAATGAGCTGACATTCACTCTCCAGCACTCTGGGATGTAGAAGCCTGCTGCTGGCACTGCATATCAACACCACATGTGGGCAGCAGGCGCAGCCCCCAATGACGGCTTTGAGAACAGATCCCATCCTTCGTAACAAACAAGCACAAAAATACATATAAATTTTACATTTGATACAACTTAAATCAGATGCACTGAATCAATTTAATTCTCCTGCTCATCTCCTCTGCCTTACCTGTGGCAATATCTCCCGTCTTAGATACCTCTCCCTCATGGGGACATGACTTCAGATCTTGTATCACTATTTCCTTTGGAGCATCCCTGTTCTCCAAACTGGGGATAGTTTTACTATTTCACACTATCTTCTGCTGGTAACTCTGGCAATAGTTCTCGAGGGGAAAATTTTGAAAATGGAGAATAGAGCCATACAGTTCATATGCCTGACAGCTACTCCCAGGCTTGCTAAGCCTACAAATGGCACACTGGGGCCTGTGTGCACAGCTAATGACCATCAGCTCGAACTGCAGCATGGGGCTTGAATACCTTCATATTAATCTTTCTGGCTGCTGAATCAATTGAACCAATTCATCAAAGCAGAAGCCCAACCCACTTTTTATTAGAGTCAGTGAGATACTTCATACATTAATGACTAAATATTCCCTAAAAATACTTTAGCTGCATATAAAACAAGCAGATGACTTATTGTGGCCAACATTTTCCTGGACATCATTTTAGGGTGCACTGGTGACTTCTTCCAACCTTAAAAACTTGCATATAACTTCAGCATTTAAATGTAAATATGAATCGTAAAACGTATCATTCAACCTATTCAGCAGGACCCAGCTCTCAAGTGACGAGCAGCAACCCACCATCCTCAGCAAATGTGATAACGCAACATTTGCAGGAAGAATAACACATCAGCATCTGATTAGACTTGAACATACAGCTTCCTGAGGGAAAAGTTCTGCATGAAAACAAGCAATACAGTATGCAGAGTGAGGAATCAATTTTGCCACTCAAAGCTCATGGTAAACAAAGTAGATTGGATTAAAATCAGCTTTACTTTATTAATATTATTATTTACTTCCTCTAATTACAGTGTTTACAATGCTATGCATGGATTTGCAACTTTTTAAAAGTATGAAGAAAATAAGGTTTGTGTGTGCGTATGTGCATATATATATACATGCTGTAATTATCTTTAAGTCATTCAAATACTGACCTCAACAACCTCGTACTAGAAAACTGAGGTTGATACTACAGTTCTGTAACCAATAGTTCCAGAGTAATTTACATTTCTATGAGGAAAAAATATAAAACGGGGGAGGAGGGAAACCCACACTGAAAGACTCAATGCGATTTCAAAGTAAGTGATTCAGATATTATGTAATTTCTGTTTATTACTCCCTACTCTTTCTGATTTTTAATATCAACATAGAGGTTTCAGGACAAAGTTTCAAACCAATCTGGTCTTCTTCCATTTGGCAAACACTGTATCTAATGGAGCTTGAAATTAAACAAGCTTTTTTGGTTACTTCCTGCTTTGCAAAATCCCAGGAAAGATGATGGGCTCCCCTGTTCACAGGCTATAGCAAAGAATACCTGAAAGAAAAAGCATATTACTGTTGCTCTCATACACTGGATAAACTAGCCTATGAGGTTCAAGATCATGCATGAAGTCAGTAGAAGCTACAACTTTAAAAATGGATAAAACATAATAGTATACAGTATTTTGATTTTTGCTTTAAGTAGAAATGATTGTTATCTTGACCACTTATGCTGGGACAAATACAAGTGCTGATCTGTCACTACAAATGGCAAAGCAGATGATGCTGTCACCACCTCACTTCGAATCTGACAATATTGTCTTGGAAAAATCCCTGTCTCACTAGATTAGGAGCGCTTGTAACTTAATTGAAGAGACTTCTTCAACCCTTATTGAGTGTTTCAGTGAGCCAAATAAATGTGCACATAGATGTGCCTAAGATTGTCTTATTCGTCTTGAGGGTGCTTAGATCTTTTCCCGCATCCCAGAATCTGTTTGAACAATCTAATCTACTCAGAGAAGAGCAGTTAAACAAGCCATGTTTTGAAATGTCTAAGAAACACCTGACAGCCACAACCTGGATTTTTTCTTGTCCATTTGGTAAATCACATAGGTATTTAAGTTAGAAGTTACTTATGATGAGTACTTAACAAATCAGCATTCATCCAGACATTTTGGCTTCACCCCCAAATTAACAGTAATATCTGCATATATATTACAACTACAAAGGATATTTTAATTTGTTTTACAGTCTGGCACTAATAAAAATATTTTGCTAATTTTTCCATTTGTTTACTCTGTGCTGTCTGCTAATTCTGCATGAAAATTTCATTCCACTGTTTCCTATACTGCAGATGTCTCCCCCTTTTCCAGTATACCTACAGTTTAGCATTCCAAAGGGGCTGGGTTTTGCCCAAGCCATCCCTCATGGAACACATTCAAAGTCACTGAATTGACCAGCTGTGCTCTTTCAAATCATACAAATCTGCTGTAGGGCAGTGACAGACTGACACTGTCCAAGATTTATGCTCTATTTTCCAAACATTTCATGGGAGATCATGACCTTGTTGTGGATTTCTTGGGAGGGAAAACATAGAATTATTAACTTCACATGTACGTAAATACATAGATCAATGTTCCTCTCAGCAGAGGATTGCCAGTCCATACTACGACTGCTCTTTTTGTACAAAAGAGGCCATTAACTCTCTCCTTTCTTGAAAATCTCCTCATAAATGTCTCTGATGGCAGATCGTTAAATGCTGAGCTATGATATTTCCCTGAAGATATAATTATGAAGCAATGGGAGGAAAAGGGACAACTCTTTAGACCACACTCTTTTTTCTTTTATGATCATGTAGTTCAGTGGCTAAAGTGTATACTGAATTTAATTTAATCTTTTCTGTTATTTCTACTAGTTAGATAGCAGTCATTTCAGTCGAGCATATTATTAAATTATTTATATGGGACCTTCTACTAGCTCAACTTCATTAAGATGGAGTTGAAAGTTTATAAGCTCAAGAACAGTATCAATGTCTGAGATCATGGCAAGAAAGATGTAGTAGAAAATTAAATTTCCATGCCAGTATGCATATGCCTTTATATGAGCCAGATGCCTAAAATCTCATTGCCACTGCAGACCTAGAGCATGCAGGCAGAGGAATCTGCAGATCAACACGATGAGCCTGAGTCCAGCCACTCCCCAGGGTTCATTGGCTTTATTGATCCAAGTCTCCCCTGGCACAACAGATAGACACACTGGCTGCATGTAGATACGAACATGTAATTTAGTCTCGTACTGAATCTCACACAAAGAGCCTGGAGTTGTGTCACTACTTAAGAGGCTTTTAAAAGTTGTGGGTATTTTTCTGGAAGAGTTTACTCTTTTCACTGAATCTTTCTGAACTTCTTTTTCCTTAATATTAAATTGAATAGTGTTTGAATGCAGAAGTGTTTGAGTAATACCATTGTATCAATTTTTGCCAGGGGCATCAAAGCTTTGGTTTAGAAGCTTGAAAACAAGATAGGGATGGTATCGCAGGGAGGTTATCCATCCCACTCACCTATCCTATACAATTAATGTAACACAGGATTAACAATCTTACCCTTTCAGCATTTTATGATGAATTTCCCACACTTTTCCTGCATAATCTATGTTTTCCATAGAACAGAACAGTTTGGGTTGGAACAATCTTGCAGATTTAGTTCCAAATCCCTGCCACAGGCATGGACACCTTCCACTAGACCAAGTTGCTCAAAGCCTGGTCCAACCTGACCTTGAACACTGCCAGGGATGGAGCAACCACAGCCAGTGGTTCTCTGGGCAACGTGCACTAGTGCCTAACCACCCTCACAGTAAAGAACTTCTTCCTAGCATCTAGTCTAAAAATCCCCTGTCAGTTTGAAGCCATTCCTCCTTGTCTTATCACTCCATGTCCTTGTCAAAAGCCCCTTTCCAGCTTTCTTGTCAGCCCCTTTAGGTACCGGAAGCTGCTCTAAGGTCTCCATGGAGCTTTCTCTTCTCCAGGCTGAACAACTCTCTCAGCCTGTCTTCATAGGAGGGGTGTTTCCACCCCAATTATTTTTTGCCTGCTTTTATTCCACTGTTCTCAGACACGGTACAGTACCTCCTCCAAACCCCTTGCAACATGAGCCTAGCTGGCAGGCATCACAGCATGCTGCAGGCTGGACTGCTGTGCTGTGATGTGATAGACCCCATCCTTAGCACTTCTGGCTCTGCTAAATGAAAGCAAAGCAGAGAATGATCAGCTTTCTTCATCACTGATACCAGGATATGCAACTACCTGGAGTTAAGACTTCTTCCAAAATTACCTTTTTTTTTTATATGCTCAACTAGAAATTGGCTAGGTTCAACTGACAATGATTTTGTAGCTCATTATTTATTTTCACTATATGAGCAGTTATTCAATAATTATCTGCCCCATAGCCACATTCTTCCTATTACACATGCATTGACTTGATAAAATAAAATACGTATGTTAAGATCCTCAGAAACTTTGTGAACTTTTTATACCAAGTTTCCATCCACAGAACATGTGAATTGTGCAGCAATATTAGGATGGAGCTGAACTTTCCTTCCCAAATGCGGTATACCCAGTTACCCAAGCAAGAATGAAAGAGCAATGTGGTTTGGATTTCAAAGACCCAGGTGTTTCCTAGCCATTTAGTTGACAGGGCATGTGGTTAGTTTCCATGATCTTTAGGTACTATAGTAAGTACTATTTTTACAACAGCAAACTGCAACTATCTTCTTTCAAAAACCTTTCCATTACCCACAGCTGCTGGGGAAAGAGCTCAAAAGTTCTTGTTGTTAAGTTATATCAAACCATGTCATGTAATATACACAGTTGTAAGAGATTATAAGAACAAGTAACAAGTGAAAAAGAAAGGCAGGAAAATAAGGACTTATCTACCCAAGTTGTTCTTTGACTCAGCATATTTTTTAAATTAATCTAGCCAAACTAGTGAAAAGTCTTTGAAAACTTCATGAACCCCTTTTACCATGGTTTAAATCAATTTAAAAAAAAGATTAGAGTCTTGGACACAGGAACTTGTTATCAAGAGTAACAGATTTCTGCATCACAGGGAACCTGCAGTAAAGTAGAATATGACTTATAAACTGAAATAACAATGTCCGTACAGACGCTTGTTTTAATTTATCTGAATCACCTAAGCTTGTATGAAACGAAGACCTCCTATAAAAAAAGCCCAGAAAAGGTGAAGCGGCAAATGTTCAAGATAAGAGCATGAATAGTGATTCCAATTTTACACCACATGCATAGAGGTCTGGTGATAAACATTCATGTAACGCAAATTTATAGCTTTGCTGAGGGCTCTTCAAACAGCAGAACACCGGAAGAAGAAAGCTAGAATGTTTTCTTGCCAAAATGGGATTTTCTAGCATTTTGCAGATTGCTTGTTTTTATAGAACTATCAGTTTATCTTACTAACTTGCCTTTTTGCCTTGCAGCATGTGAACTTAACCTGTAGGAACAGCAGCATTCAGAAACTTAGTTAAATATTGCAAACCACATCAAAGATCACTGCAGTCAACTAAAAAATCACTATTAACCTCAGTGATCTTTTGCATACGTGCATTCTGCACTCCCATGTCTGACATGCAAAGACGACGCTTTTATGATGTGGGAGGGTATAGAAAAGAGGTGTGAGAACTGAGCTGCTCTCCATTCCAAAGCCAACATCTTCATGTTCAAGAAATATTTACCATTAGAGGTGGAGAAAAGTAATCAGTGAATCACATACATAATGATCACATCTGCAATTCTTCGTGAAGTGTCACTAAGATTGCATTAAAGTCACGCAATACACGCACGTTTAATATAAAATATATATAATAGTCTTAACTGAGCAATTCAGTTCAGAAGAAACTCAACAATATACATTGCTTGCACAAACGTATTAAACTTCTGTTTATTTGCTGTTTACTTTCTCTGCTGTTTATACTCGCAATTTATAAATAATACTGATTTAAAAATTCAATCAGCTCTGGTGGCAAGTGTTCCTTATGCTTTCTAATTGCTTAGGAGTTGGAAGAATTAGAAACAATTTCCATGACAGGGCAAGGCTAACATGTGCCACTGAAGTTTTTCTAAGCAACCTCTTTCCCCATTTTGCCATGGAACTGCATAAAAAATTAATCACTAGGAAGCCCATCAAAGTGGATTATGCCATGAAAGATTGCAAATACTTTTCCCAGTATCTCCCTAAGTATACCTCCAACCCTGATCCCAATTCTCCAGATAGCTCAGCTGGACTCCTTAGAAAAAAGCATTACATACAATATTTTCAAAAGCAAGTGAAATGCTATGGTCTGGCTCCTCACCACAAAAGCAGAGACATTGAAAACTAAAAATTAGATTCCTGGCTTCTATACTACCAGTTTCTTTCTCGACCTTATGCAGCAGATGTGTTTTGTCACTGACCTTTGTGGTGCTGCAACAAGAATGGTTTGACGCAATAAATCATAATGTCACACTTGGTGTAATTGTATAATACCAGAGGTCTTTTTTTTTCTTTAATCAAGGTGAAATACAAGGCTACTCTCTCTTTAGTGGGTTCAAGCAAACCCTAAATCCCAGGAAAAATTAATTTTCTTGTCCTAATGGAATCCCCTAGTTGGCCATGAACAATCTGGGCTTGTGTTACTATGCCAAATTGACTTTGGCACAATAACACGCAGACAATTGGGTGCAGGGTATATTAGAAAATGAACCAAAAATTTGCATTTCTCAAGCCCAGCTCATCATGCTTACCTGCAGTAAAATCCATTCTTAAATAAACCCCTTACGCACGTAGGGCTAAATTACAAGCAAGTTCATACTCAGCATGCTCCAAACCATTTTGAAGCTCATTAGCTTATTTCTGAGTCATAGCATAAAGTTAACTCCCAGCAGAATTTCACCTTTATGTGGTTAAATGAACTGGTGGAAGGATTGGGACCAAGACTAAAAGTTTTATGTCCTTCAACAGTTTTGCATTTTATTCTATGAATATTTCATATTGAAGAAAAGCCTTATTTTTGCCTACCAGAAATAAAGATCTCAAGGATGTGCCATTTAGCCAAGAAGTAAATCTATCAGAACTCCTCACTAGGAAGAAAAGAGCAAAATGTAGCCCCAGGAGCAAGAGTCAGACACTTTAAGCTGCTTTATTCTCCCAAATTTATACCCTCACCCAGCAGAAGAGCATGTTGCTGCTGCTTATCACAACCAAAGCCTCAGAAGATCAATACTTAATGTGTAATTAATAACACAGTTGTGTTTAAGGGACTTTGATTGATTGATTGCACTCAAGTTTTCCAAATCAGGTCTCTGTATTTAAATTCTGTGGTTTATTTATGCAAAGATGAACATTAAGAGGTAAACTCTCCATATCAACTGTAAAGGGAAATTCTATAAATACTGTGATCAAACTCTTGGAAATCAGGGCAAGAAGATGATCCTAAAGAAAACCAAAGATAGGAGCAGCTAGAAAGAGAAGTAGCCCTAACAGCTGACTTGCAACACAGTCACAGAGAACTTTTGTCAAACCCATTCAAGAGGGTCCAGTTTATAACCCATTTTGAACAGATTATTTCTGGCTTTACTTTCTTCAGTTTATTGAAGTGAGTTGGTTTATTTTCCAGCCTGTGAACAGATTGCACTGAAATTCAGACTCTGTCTTCTATGGTTTTACTCAAAGTCCATCTTCTGACAATTTGTTTGAGGCAGACCTATTCTGAGTATTTACACTTCACTGCCGTTTAGCAAAATTTTAACTGATTAACCCTCATTTAAATAATATTTCTAACGGCACCAAACATAAACATAATTTCAAGGTCATTGGAGGTTTTGTTGGGTTTTATTTTAAAGAAAAAGCAAATAATAGTGAAAGGATATAAATGTTACGTTGCCTTCATCCTAGGTTTGAATGATATATTAATGTAAACTTCTTACACATCTTGTTCAGGACTGAAATCAGCTTTATGCATGGGAAAGAGTGTTTAGTACTGAAAAGTGATTCCAGGTCTCCTTAATTTAATCCTGCTGCAACATTTAAATACTACTACAGTATTCTCACATTCCCTTCCTAATAAACATAAAATATATATATTTATACTCATTAGAAGCGGATGTGAACATACATACACATTTTTGAAAACTATTTATGTATTTACAAACCAGCAACCGCCATCTTTCCTTTTTTTTTCAATTAATATATGTGCGGTGAAGCTTTGATATTTATTGGTACAGGTTTTTCACAAGATGAAATTAATTATATTCACCAGCCATAAGCAGAATATATAGGAAGCAATTTATAAACTAAACACAGTATTTTGTGTTTCGCAGAAATCAGAGCTAAACTAAAATTATGTCTCCATTCACGTATCAGAAATAGGTATGGATTCACTACAGTATATCAAAACATAATCAACAGGTGGCAGAGCACTACTGTGGTTTGGATTTTTTTTTCCTGTTGGGTTCTTTTGTGTGGTTTTTTTTTTTCAGCACATATTTATCTACATCAGATTTATAAGACAACATTGTTAGAGCTTAACAAGGCTTTGGGAATAAATGTGTGGTTTTGAAACGTGGCAATTAGAATACAGAAGAAAAAAAGAAAGAGTTTAACCCATTCACCTGATGTGCAGAAAAAGAAAACTCCTTATTTAGATATTGCAGTAACTCAGTCCTGGAAGGCAGAAAGATTCAGAAGAGGGCAAACTGCAATATCAGATTGACTTTCAAATTAAAAAGCTGGCATATGAGCAGGGGAAAACCTGAAGCCAAGCCTAATTTTTGTCCCCATTTCCCTATTCAGTGAAATACAGCAGAAGAGTACAACAAAAAGATCTTTTGAAGAAAACTCTACACTGGTTCTTAAACTCCTAGGAGCAGTTGGGAGTACCTCTCCATGCTGGCCTGTGAAGCTACATTTCCCACACGACACTGCTCAATTAGCATCTAGCAGATTTTCTGCCTTCAACACTGTCATGTTAGTAAGTTAGCTAAAATCTCACAAGTAAATACACATGCACATGCACACACCCATGTTTTTATAAGTAGTGACAGAACAAGGGAGACTGGCTTCAAAATGAAAGAAGATTTAGATCAGGTATTAGGAGGAAGTTCCTTACCTGAAGGGTGATGAGGCACTGGCACAGTTTGCCCAGAGAAGCTGGTTGTCCCTCCCTTGCAGTGTTCAAGGCCAGGCTAGACAGGGCTTTGAGCAACCTGCTCTAGTGGAAGGCAACCCTGCTCATGCAGGTGGGTTGGAACTGGATGAGCTTTAAGGAACCTTCCAACTCAAACTGTTGTATAACAGTTCTATGATATACACATCTGTGCTCTCAACTGCCATATGAAATACACAACTCCTACCACTGGAAATATCTTAAGACATAAAGTAAAGCAAGTTCTTGGACTCAGTGGCTGAATTGTTCTATATTTAGGAATAAACACCTGTGAGATTCATAGCAAATACATGGCACTATAAAACAGAAAAGCTTAACATGATGAAAACTGAACCCGAGTGCTGTTTGCTGAAGCAGCTCATACCAGGTCACTGTGGCTTTTTACTCATCTTCTAAGCCCTAAATTGAGACAGTTGGGCATGCGCAGGGATGGGTAATGGTGGCCCTGGTTGTGGGAAAATCAGGGAAATTAGAGACCATGTCCCCCAAAATTATAACACTAAGGAAAACTTAGGGTAAAATGCAGCTGTTACTTTCAGCGTGGGATGCAGTTGGCATGCACAGATACTACACAGTAATCATTCCTCAGGCAACCTTTGCAACTTTGGCATATGCTAAGAGAAGCTGAACAGAGGGTGGAGTGGAGCAAAGGCCCTGCAGACAGGCTCTGTTATACTCCCTGCAGGAGCAGGAACTTGAAGGCACCATATACTGATCAACCCTACAGCAGCGGCCAAACAAGCAAACTAGTTTTGCATTTTTAAAAGCAAAGCAAGAGGATTTTACACCCATCAGTAACAAAGTCTGTATGAACAGAGTCACTCAAGCTCCACAGGTACAGAGTTAAAAAATTGAAACCTGTGTTAGTATGGAGAAGCCTGGACAGATCCAAGGGCCTCCTATAAGGTCAGGCTGAACAGCACTGACAGAGAATGAACTGGCAGTGGGAGAGGAAGCTATGTCCTTGTGTAGGCGGATAAGAAACAGAGCTAACAAGTCTCTAATTGGGAATGACTATCCTTGAATCTTGGTACATCTTGTAAGCACACGGACATTGTCAACATGTGGCTTCACGCAGCAGCAGAACTTTAGGCTGTCCTTTCATCAAAAATGATGCAATCTTACACAAACTAACTGACCACTCCGTACCTGGTGGGAGGCTTACAGGGAGTTACTGACCTGAATCAAACTGTATAAATATGTGAAACTAGGAAAGGGAAAGGAGGGAAGATTCTATTTTAACTTCTGGGGTCAGTTGATGGGCTCAACCTGTTTTCTCCCCCACAGGGACGCCTGTTGGGTAAGAACTTGATGTGTGCTAAATAACTCACATCAGCTGTTACCAGTGAGTCTAGTGTGGTCGTGCATCACTTCCAGCTTGATTCTGCAGACAGTCCCTATCACCGACAATTACAAACATTATTTTGTCACTATTTTATATTAATAAAGAGTGTTAGTCCGTAAACTGTTAGTGTTGATCCTTCGTGGGCACTAGCTGCTGCCAGCAGCAGATAACATAAAGGGGAAGACCTGATGAGGGATCCCCCTTATGCTGTTGGAGTGTTTTCCTCAGCAAATCAGTTGAATCACCCTCCAGACTGTTCAGTGAAGGGTCTCTATAACGGGATGCTGACAAACTCGTCAGGCACAAGAGTCTCAGCTTTTCTGGGGCACTGGTAGATAGATCAAATACTAGGGATTGAGAAAATCTCCTCCCCTTCACTGGTGTAATCCCAGGCATTCTGGATGCCTGCTGCAGGACCTAGGGGCTGCAGGGCTCCCCTGTCTTGAGGAAACACATTGTTAGGGTACTAGACCTTGCACAGATGATTTCCTAGTGTTTAGAAGATGTCAATTTCCATACTTCAGCAAAGCAAGCACAATTCTTCCCATTACATATGCACTGACTTGATAAAACATATGTGCTAATATCCTCAGAAACTTTGTGAACTTTTTATACCAAGTTTCCATCCACAGAATACATGAGTTGTGCAGCAGCATTAGGATGGATCCAACCTACTTTCCTTCCCAAATGTGGTATTACTGAAGATAACCAAGTTACACCCAGTTACTCAAACAAGAATAAATTTAAAGCAATGTGGTTTGGATTTCAAAGACTGAGGTGTTTCCTAGCCATTTAGCTGACAGGGCATGTGGTTCATTTCCATAATCTTGAGGAACTATACTAAGAACTGCTTTTAAAACAGCAAGCTGCAGGTTTCAAAAACCTGGCCAAAAAGAAAATAATCTTCAGCTGCCCAAGTTCAGAATAGCATTCATGAACCCACAGAAAACAAACCATGGCACTTGAGAAAGCACTTGGAAGAGCTAAATCCCCCATCTGATAATATTTATTAGGTGGGGAGAGAGAGGGAGAAAGAGAGAGAGAGGCCCAGTTGGAACAAACTTGCTACCGAGAGAGAACTGCAGGTAAATTGACCTGCTCAGCAGGAATAAATCAGAAAGGTTAGTGAAGAAAAACACTTTTTGTCTCCATCTATTGGTCAGAAGTCAATTTAGCTGATGTTTCGGTATATATTTTGCAATTCTGTTCCAGAAAGGACATCTGGTTACCAAATATCCTAATATCCCCATCTTTTCTATCTTGTGATGAGCCTTTCTGATGCCCTAGAGCACATTCTCCATCTGCCTGAGAAAAGCCTTTTTGTACAGAATGCAGGTGTCCAACTTCATTATTTGCTTGTAGGGCTGCAATTATGTAGCAGCCTCTGACAAAATGTGTTCCTCCCTCAAAAATACAGTATGTGCCATTACAAAAGGAGAATACTACAGATAGTATCATAAACTGAAGAGGTAATTTGGGTTGTTAACTAAGTACAGGAGTTAGAATAGCATACCACAGGATGATCTTGACTTCTGGTGACCTAGAAATTGGAATCATTGGGGTCTTTTGTATAATAAATATAAATGTAATACTCTGAATTAAAAAAAAATTGTTTTGGGAATCCTTTAGTCAGGAAAGACCATCAGCACTTCAAGAGAGAAGATGCAACGGAAATAAGCAGCTATTTAAATGTCAGCAGCATCCCTTTTTTCCCCTTATTTTTAACATTAACACTCATAACAAAACAACCTGCATGTAAGTTAATATCGGCATACTGTCCCTGTTCAGAAGGCATTCCTGCTGCATTACAGAAGGCAGCTGGGTGGCACAGTAAATGTGTCATTTGCTATTTAACATCTCTGTGACCTGGATTTAAATTCAGATTCTCACAAAATGAGACTTCAGTTCCCTCAGAAGGCTATTAAGACACACACAGAAAGACTTGTGAGGCATTCAAAGCCAGCGGGAACACACTCGCTGTGCTCGCCCCTGTGGATGCACACCCTCAGGGACCACAAGAGAAGGGGGAACTGGATAATTTTTATTAAAAGGATGCCTTCAGTATGGAAGAAAGGCACCCAACTACTGTGAATAAACCTTCTGTTTATTCAAAAGTTTACCCACAATGCTTTAACCTCCCCATGAGAAAAGGCATTTGATATGTTGCTACCCATCTTAGTGCCTCTCCACAGAGCTTTACAGGTCTAATTGTTTTCCTATCCACAAACAGTAAAAAGGAGAGCTGTGAAAAGATCCAACAATTCTATATTCTCTCCCTTAAAGCACCATTATCCACCATCTACTGCATAATATTCCCAGCCCTGCTGGTGCATCTGCATATGAGAATGAATTGCCTGCCTTACCTTTAAGAGGCAGGACAAGTGCTTATGATGAGGCTCATCTTTATATTAAGCTCAAAACTCTCTTATTAGTTTTACTTGCACCACCTCAAAAGTATTAAAAATTCAGCTTCATCATAATCAGCTTTTCAATATTAGGCCCAATTATTACCTTTTTCAGAACTGGCCCAGCAAAACCTGGGTACCAACAGACAAGTGTGCTGGCATGCCTTTACCATCACATACCACAAGTGATACTAACCTACCCACTCTCCCCAAATTACTGTGCTCTCTATCCTGCTCCCAGTGTGAGGACATTTTTTAACCTTCATCACATGCCAACCCAGGTCCCTGCAGCTGCTGCAGTGATCCTGCCCTGATCCTGCCTCCAGACTCCAATCCTCTGCAACTAGCTGCATCCAGCAGCTATCCCAGCTGAACTTGAAATCTTCTCCTTTTTCATACATACTTTTTTCTTTCTTTTTCTCTAATGCATTCAGATTGATTCCTTGGTTCTCTGACTACCAGGTGGGAGCCCATAGGGGTGCAGGCATAGAGAAATATGTCCAAAGGTATCATCAATGTACAGACTTAAATTAATCCTGACCAAACCTTAGACATGAACCCTAAAAAACACAGCTGAAAGCAGAGGTACTTGTAACTTCTCCAGGTAAATAAAGTTTACATAGAATGAGATTTTGCCATAATTTCCTTGAAAAATTAAGACAATTTTGTTTCAGATAGGAGAAATTTAACCAAAGTCTCTCAATTGTCAACCTGAATCAAATCATTAAATAGTAATGAATACCTGTCTGAACTGCCACGGGGTCTTTTCATTTTCATTTAAAAAAAACTTATTGTGAAGCATTTCTAAACATAAAGAGAATGAGCTGAGTTGTGGGTAATGATGAGAGGTTCTTGAGAAAGCAGCAATCAGAACCACAGTTATATTTTTCAGGATGCTTTTGTTGGTCTACTTAATTTTCTATCTGGAAGGTAGGACTAAAATTAACTCCCAAAAACCCCCTTGGACCCACTGATATCTGTGTCTATATCTCACAAAGTAGCAGTGGCCAGGCCAGCTTTTGTTCCTTTCCTCACTGTTACCCTGCCTGCTGCAGGGGCCAGTACCTTGTTCATTTTCAGCATGAACTTCCTTCCCTAAAGCATCTCATTACTATTTTTCTTACTATATGAAGTGTCTCCTTCAGTACAGACAGGTCGCAGAGCAATCTGAGGTCTGAGAGCACCAGACCAGGCTGCGCCACAGTTGTTCCTGCTTCTCACATCCAGGTCTGAAGGTGCTACCTGTACCCTCAGTATCATTCACGTTCTCCCAACCTTTCCCGATTTTATTGCATTAAAAATTCCAGTATGCAATGCAAAAGAACAGCTCTTAGCACAAGACCCAGTCTTCAAGCTCTGGCCATACCAGGCATTTTCTGCTGATAGCTAATATGAGTCCACACTCTGTGGACCTCATATTGACCCAAATGAGACTCCTTGCATCTCTCCATACTTTGAGTGCATACACATACGGAGTTAAACCCACATACTTGTTTATTTACATCCTCAATTTTATCTGTATTTTGTCATTGTCACCAAGAGGTATATGTGCTAAAACACCTACATGCCCCAGGTTTCTTCATAGATCTCTTTCTTCTAGAGTTTCTTTTATTTATTTGAGGTTCCTGCAGAAAACTCTCATTGGAATGTTATCCACTGATTTATTCAGTTCCAGCAGGACTCTTTGGGATTGGGGAGAACTACAAATCATGTGCTCCAGAATAAATCAAAGCATAAAATTTCATTGTCTCTGGCAACAAAAAGATTTTATTATCTGCATTTCCATACAAAGTAATTACAGGAGAATTTGCATTTGAGTTTAAAGGCCTGACTTGTTCTCAGTTGAAATGTAGCAAGAAAACAGATACGTCCCTCCAATCTTATCCTGATAGGAATCAGTTTCAACTGATTTGTCCCCTCCCTGGTGGCAAGGAGTGAATGCAGAGCGCCTGCAATTGCAGATGTAGGCTATTTTGTTCTGTGAGGCAAATCAGTGGAGGTTTTATGTGTAGCAGGAATGGAATTGTGCGTCTCTCCCAAATGATGGGAAAATCACTCACCATGAAGGTAAGGCTGCAGAAGAAATCAAAGTACAGTACAAAGAATGCTATAAATAAAGGTCAGCCCCTCTATATCATTTTATCCAGAGAAAGAATAAACCTGGAGACATGTTGAAAACAGATAATTGCATTGTCTGATGCACATCTGCAGTCTATAAAATCTTGTATTTCAAAAATATCATTGAAGCTAAAAATGGGCTATATAAGGATTAGCTATAAAAGTCAGTAGTTAATGATTCACCATAATTTAGCTGTAAGCTAGAAAAACATAAAAATAGATTCAGAAACTAATTTCTTATGCTGTTTCAGGCATACAGATGATTTAAACTCAGGCATTTCCACATTTTTCAGATCCCTGAGCAATGGCATCTGATAAGAAACCGATCTGTTTAGACATTCTCTTTCTAGGGTAAATAACGATACTTTATGACATCCTGGAAAAGATTGTGGAGTTCTATAATTGGTAATTTTGTACAGCTTGTATGAGGTCTGTATCATTCCACAAGTTTCACAAAGCAACTGCTCTGACGAGGGTGCTGTAATTGATTACACAAAATTGCCAGGGTAGAGAAACGAGCACATTATCAATTACATTGACAGAAAATTGGTAGGACCGAAGAGCGATTTATAGCAACCACAACTGAACTCCTAATGGCAGGGAGAGGTAAAATACTCACGTCTTATGCTCACTGTTAAGTTACAAATCATGTAAAAAGTGATTCTGGATATACTGTCTGTGCCAGAGGATCAGCCTGGGGTAATTTCCAATGGGACAGAACAGCATTCTAGTGCATATTACAGGGAAAAGCCAGAGCTCAGCATTTAAATGCTGGTGCTGTGTTCCATGAAGCCAAATCCAGAGCTGTTTTCCTGGATGTCCTCAAGTAATGCCAGCCTGATACCAGCTTTGTTACCGGCATCTTTACTCTCCTGTTCACATCATTCAGGAGGCACAGCCCTGAGTCATATGGCAAACCTCTGCAAATGCAACATCTGCTTTTGAATTCCCTAACGTTTCTCTCTGGGAGTGAAAGAGATTTTTAGCCATCGGGTTCAGCTCTTGTCAGATTTACCTCTAACTGAGCAGAGAGTTTGTGATCTCATAGGCTCCGGTGACGAGGCTCAAATGAGCTCAATGATTTTCCATATGTTACAGCGAAAGAGGGTCTACACTGCACTTACTTCACCACAGCAGCTGAAGTCCTGTAATGAGTCTTTCTGCTTCTCAGCTACTGGAAAGAGAAGACTGGACGGACAAAATAGCAGCAAACATTTTGTCCTCCTCATGTATTTTGGATTAAGTCTGCATCTAGATCCACTATTTTCCTCGCATTGGCACAGAAAAGAACAAGCTTGTTACATGATCTTCTGAAATTTCATTATCTATTACCATTAGTGGTACAAGAACAGAAGTTTTCTTGCACAACTGAAAATGTACAGCTAATTCAGGTTTAAACTTTTAGTGTTTCAGACCAAAACACTACTACATATATCATACCACAGCCCCAGATGCCTTTCCTCACCGCTGCTGGGAGCCCTAAGTGTTAACTGAAACCTTGCTATAGCAGAAGCTGCGAGACAATTAATAAGCAGAACTCTGCTGATAAACTTGTGAAAATAAAAAAGAAGAAAATTCTTACACTTGACACATATATAAAGTGCACATATATTATAAAATATATATACACACACACGACACTTCTTCCATATATATGCATATACTTTATACTGCTGCAGCTCAGACTGACATCAGCAGGAGCCATGCCAGTTCTTGAACTCAGACTCCAGTGTTTTTGTAAACACCACAAAATAACCGAAAGTGCTTGTTATATCAAATTCCTACACCAAAATCTTTTATGCAGCTTCAGAGTTTCCCATAAAGACATTAAGCACAGTTATGAAAAACAACAGTCTTCCAGGAACTGCACTACAATGACTCTTTTCCGACAACAGCCATCAGAAAATCTCTTTAAGATGTTCAATGTGGTAAAATATGTAAACGACATACAGTTGCTAGGAGATAAAAAACTATGTGAATTTGTGAAAATATTGCAATCTGCTTTGAATCTGCAAGGTCAGCTGTATTTTTCATGAGGATAACATTAATTTTGTGTCCATGCCAAAAATGAATTTCTGCTCAGGTTATCTCTTCACTTAATACTAGCTGACCAACTGTACCTATAAATTGGTATTTATTACAAGGTTGGTTAACTTCCTCAAAGTTACAGCCCTTTAATTATGTTTTGCCAGACTAATAAATAAATACAGTGCACATTATTCCTTTCTGCTGAAACATGCAAAGGGTCTACAGTCAACACTTCTGTATCCATTTATTTTAGCATTTCATTAAATGTTAGATATGTCTCTTCTTAATGAAAAATGTTGGAACATGAGAATGAAAGTGTGGTTTACTGTCCAATTAAAAAATCTAGTAGCTTACTCTGTCACTCAATAAATGATAATGCATTGCTCATAAATCAGGAAGAGAACTACTTAGGCATAGACCTTGTAATCAATGCTACAACTATTGGCTGCTCTCCACATAATCCAGTGCTAAATGCGCAGCATGATTTTTTTCCAGTAACACATTAACAGAATGTAAAACCATTTTAACTTTTGTAAATGGTCTAATGGCGTCACAGCAAAAAGCATTTGACCATTTTTTAAAATAAATGTATCCTGATGACAAATGTGTTTAGCAATTTTAGTGATGATCCAGCAACATGAACTAACTATAGCCTTTTAGTGCTTTTTCATCACTATGTTTCAGAGGGGCTTTCCACCAATTTAGGTGCACTGATTAGGATTCAATTTTCTTATGGATATTAATTTTCAGTCTTTTCATGGATATTCATAGACCCACAGAATGGTTTATGTTGGAAGGGGCCTTAAAGATGATCTAGTTCTTGCCCCCAAACCCTGGCCAGGGATAGCTTCCACTACCAGGTTACTCAAAGCCCTGTCCAACCTGGCCTTGAATACCTCCAGGAATGGGGCAGGCACAGCTTTTCTGGCCAACCTGTGCCAGAGCCTCACCACCCTCACAGCAAAGAATATTCCTGGGATTCCTTTACTGTTGCACCTGCAGATGAAGACACTGCTTTTATGGGCAACATCAGTTGCACTGTTTGAACATAAAAAGGGTGCCAGAAAGCTGCATGTTGTTGGGGCAATGGTCACAGGCTTTAGAATATTATTGTGTCGGTAAGGTCAGAATAAAAGCAGCAGTTTTCCCAGTAACATTGCACTAATGACTTCCAGGCATTATCTAGGTGTGAGGATTTTACACTCCACTGTGGAAAGACTGCAACATTTCACTTCTTGGACTTAGTTCTATAAACCTTTTCTGATGTAAAGTTTCTGTGCTCTGAATGCTCAGAGGGTATTAAACAGGGTAAGTGCTAAAAGCATCTCATGGGAAATAAAACAGAAACATGCTAAAAAGACTAGAGATATATTGACAGAAATCAGAGAGCAAGATACACAATACTTTTTTGTTTGACAACACATTTCTGCTGACACAGGTGCAGACACCATGAGGAAGTGAAAGAAGTGGAGACCCCAGTAAAAGGATATGTGGTACTGATATGTCAAACAGAAAAGCCTGGTGAATCCAGCAATCATTTTCTAAAGTGAGCTCACTTATTTGCTAAGCAGCTTTGCTTGAGCTTTCATGGCTAGAGCTGCAAAGGAACAGTAACTGAATTAAGAAAGATCCCCCTGGGATATATGAAAGGGTGAGAAGGCTCCAGAGTAGCAAAGAATAAACCCTAACTCTTACCCCAAAGAGAGAGAATGGGATAATCATGAAAATATTAGCAGAATAAGCGTGTTGAATTACAGCCAGAGGATCTTTATCAAAGTCATCCTAAGTAGGATTGAGGAAACAAATTAATAATATGTGGATTAGTACAGTTTCAAGATAAAATAGTGTTTACATATCAAGTCTTCCTGATTCATAGAATCATAGAATCATAGAATAGTTAGGGTTGGAAAGGACCTCAAGATCATCTAGTTCCAACCCCCCTG
>JASSUY010012357.1:7793-21363 GCA_032466535.1 Forpus xanthops
TAAAGTGGGGGGGAAAAGAAGGTTGGGAGGAGTGAGTGGGCAGGCAGATTGATTTACGCCTCAAACCACGACAAGTAGCAAGTATTTTGCCTGACTCTCAAAGGTATACTGAAGTTTTATAATTTGTGCCTTAGTTTTAAACTGTTTCAAGCTCTTAATTGCTTATCTTGGGTATTGGACATGATGTTGGACTGAAAGGCATGGGACTTCTCATGGAGAAAGACAGCAATGTTTGGTTCCAAAGGCTTAATTTTGAAATCCAGCAGAATTGTTGTCCTTACCTTTGGATATGACTATTGAAAGAGAGATTCGTGCTGAATTTAGCAGGCATCTTGTGATGGGATAGGGCTTCTTTGGAATTACACATGAATAGAATAATTTAAATTCTCAGACTTTAAAATATAGCTTTAGTTGGATTACCTTTTGTGGTCTGATCCAATGAATATTGAAGCCTGCAGAATGATTTCTACTGGAATCTGTGGGCTATGTAGTAGATACTTACTGGATTTTAAAGGATAAGGTAAACCTTTCATAAGCTGCCTCTGAGTTGTCTACAGTGTGTCAAAGTAGTCACAAGAAGTGACAACTAAGCTTCTATGAGGCAGGATATCTACAGTACCCTCCTTGAGACATCCTCAGCATTACACTTTGAAACAAAACTGATCTTGGGAAAAAGCAAATGGACAAAGTGAAACAGTCTACCTTCTGATCAACTGATATGCGTTTTCCTTTTTAATTTCCAGAATTTTTATTACCTTATCACAGTATACTGTGTCAGATACATGAAAGACATTGACAGGAGAAGATAATGGAATTCCACAGAAGTACAAGGATATTTGCTGGTTTTGCTAGCTATGAGTTAGTCCTAGCACTTAGAAATTTACTGATTCAACAATTTTGCCAATTTTTTCTAATACTGAAAACTTTAATTTTCTCTGCAGTCCAGCACCAACTGCAGGGATCAAAATGTAACTGGATGAATACTGATTGGTAAGTGCAATGAGTCCTTGTCTCCTGAAATCATGCAGATGAAAGCTTAAAGTTCTAGCTCCTGAGATGTGGTAATTTTCTTTGCAAGCTGCTTGGTTACATATTGGCTCTGCTTTTGCATTCTGTGAGGAACTATGATGTCGCATTTATTAGCATCTTTCTAATTGTCCTGAGTTAGTATGCATTTGTTATCCTCCATGAGGAGATCTAGCTAATTAGAATAATACCAAAGAGTGATTATTGCTATGTTTCCTATTTAAACAAAGGAGCTCAACAGCTTTTTATACTTCAGTGGAAATGATTTGAAAATGATTAAGTCAAATGAAATAAGATTGATATAAATATTTTTAACTGACAGAAAAAGAGATAGCTATTGAAACTAGAAAATAGTTTGCCTTTGGTACATGGGAAAACAGATTTAAGTTGCTGTATAGTATAACAGTTACGATTTTGCAAGATGAAAAATGATTGTTTCACTATTGCCTTGTCTATTTCTGTTCTTTTTCCACCTGTTCTATCCAATTCTATGTTTAGAAAGTAGTCTCTCTGGGGCACAGAATTATGGTTTTTATTGAATATGTGGCAGGCATCCAGCACAGAAGGGCCCCTATCCTGGCCCTAAGGCTGTGCATTAGTGCTATACAAGTGATAAATATAGGCCATATAAATCAGCAGTACTGTAAAAATATAGTTTATTATAAACCCCTATTTTTACTATGCTTTAAGGTAAAGGAGGAGAATTAGATGCAAAAATATGACCTGGAGAACAACTGTTTAGGCAAAATGCTGCAGGAAGAAATGATTGAATAGTGACAATCTGCTGTGAAAATTTTGTATTGTAAAAAATATGCATATCTATGTTTCTAAACTTGAGGTAACACTTCCACTATGTACCTAAATTAGTTGTGAGACAGGCAGGTGCCATGTTCATCTGAACAAGCACATCTAAACATGTGTGGGCCAAAAAAAATTCGTTACTCAGGGGCCTTCCAAAACAGTAAGGGAGAGTTCTGGTGAATTTTGTTGCCCAGAGGTTAGAAAGTCCAGCAAATGAGTTGTACTTGATTGTTGTCATGCTCTTGGATGAGTTTTTAATAACTTAGGCATCATTCTT
Source organism: Forpus xanthops (assembly GCA_032466535.1). Classification (NCBI taxonomy): domain Eukaryota; kingdom Metazoa; phylum Chordata; class Aves; order Psittaciformes; family Psittacidae; genus Forpus; species Forpus xanthops. Next base: position 9,898 of record JASSUY010012357.1, read on the forward strand.
GAAATATTGACCATAACTACATGTGTCCTGAAAAAAAAGAATATTGAAAAGAAAACTAGGGAGCAAGCAAATCAACACAAGCACTTAACATTCTCTTATAAGAAGGAGTAGTATAACTCTTTGAGCATAAATCGTGAAACAATGATTGGGAGTGGGAAGGGAGGCTTGACCTAGAAAGGCTTATATTGGAACACTGTGTGCAGCAGACAAATTTCGGGTTTTAAGATAATTTTGGAAACCTAAACCAATATAAAATAGAACCAGAAAAATGAGGTGAAAAAGCAGCTGGTCTAGTTTATGAAGTGGACTGTATTGTCCAAATCCAGTAATGCAAAGATAATGCTTGATATTACAGGCTAAAAGGTTCTAAAAAAAAAAAAATAAATAAATAAGTAAAAAATTTGGCAAGGCTGGGTTTTCCAGATCTCTGATCCATTGAATGTTTTCACACATTTCTGAAGCATAAAATTTGATCAAACAAATGGGATTCGTACTGCAGATATAAAGAGGTAATTTTTATGTAAAGTCAGGATATTTGATCAAAAGGTATTTTTTGGCCTTGAAAGCTGTGATTCTTATAAACCTTTCAGATTCCACTGAAAGAAACTGGGTTTGAAGTCACAAAATACAGATACAATTTTTGCATCTTACTAAACTTTGCCTTGGCTAATCTGCTCTTTGCACTCTGACTTTAATATTTTAAAATGTGAATTGATGACATTCTGATATTTTTCAGGCTAAGGGTATTATTATTTTTTTTTTCTTTTCCAGTTGACACATGGTGAATTAAATGCTCAGGAGGAACAAAATGCAATTATGAATGTTTTCATTTTTCCACACATGCTAATTAGAACAGACAAACCTTTTTCTACAGCATTTACAATATTTGTGGGAATAATGTATCTGGGAGATAAGAAGGGACAGTATTTCACAATAATTTAAGCATGAAATATTTTCCATAAGTCATCTATGGGGAATGATTCAGTTATCAGAAGCTGAGGCAGCAATGCATTTATGAAGCATTACTGTAAAAACACATACAACAATGGCAGACTGCAAATCACAGCAAGTCACCCAAGTATTGTTATAATTTTGGAGGAAAATCTATCAATACATTATTAGCCTGAGCTGTGACACTGCCTATAGCTGCACAAGCAACTCCTGGTAGGTCATTACGAAACTTGTCGGGAATTTTTATGCTAGGAGTAAGAAGAAGGAATTGGAATGAAATGTCAGAAATTATGATTGCCTTTCATAGTTTAGTCCTCTATGATAAATTTATTTCCATAGTTATAAGATCTTTTTATTGTAAGGATTGAAAATGAAGGGTGAGAAAAAAAAAACCATGAGACTTGATGAAGCTTCATAAAACTTACGTTGTATTTTCTTTTCTCTTCAAATCTACTTAACTTCCTGGGATTGCTGCAGTATTTTTTAATTCAGTCTGACTGCTCGGAGATTATATTTTAGTCTGACAGTTTAATTCTTAAGGGCTAAAAATTAAACGTGGAAAGTTTAAATTGGATATAAGGAAGAAATTCTTTATTGTAAAGGTGGTGAGGCACTGGAATGAGTTGTTCAGGGAAGTTTTGAATGCTCCATCCCTGATGGTGTTCAAGGCCAGGTTAGACAGAGCCTTGGGTGAGATGATTTGGTGGGAGGTGTCCCTGCCCATGGCAAGGGGGTTGGAACTAGATGATCTTAAGGTCCTTTCCAACCCTAACTAATCTATGATTCTATGTTTCTTGCATAAAATGAGAGATATTTCTTTTGGTCATTCATCTGTAAATATATGAGGCAAGTTGAGAAGCTGTTAGGAAAATGTGAGGGAAGTTTCTTTACAATATTTTGCTTTTATCTATGAAAATAGTAAATGCATACATCCTGAATTAGATGCATTACATTGAACTGTTAATTTCTATTTTAAAGCAGAGCTCCTCCCCTTTTTGAAATCCAAGGTTGTAAAATGCGAAAAAAAAAAAAAAAAAGAACAATGACAAGAGAACAGTAGGAATGCGAATTAGAAATATGGTGGGAAAAATGACAATAAATGATAACATGGGAGATTCTCCTTACATAAATTTGAATTGATGACCTGTGGTAATGACAAGCATTTTAAAGTGAAAACAAACAAATCTTAAACAAACACAAAATAATTGTTATACTTTTGAATCACTGAGTATAATTTGTGTCCCACAGCCAAGTATTATGTGGAGTAGGTTGGTATTTGCTGATTTCAAGTTTCTGGTTCTGTTTTCTGCTAACTGTAACATACTTTTACAGTTCCAGTATATAGCATTCTATGATTCTACGATTTTCAAATACTCAAGAGGAGTGAAACTTGATTCCTGATTCCTTTCCTCCTCCACAACCTGCAATCCATTATAATACCCACTACGGGAGATTAAAGTGTTTAAATATGGTAGCGCTGTCAAGAAATAATTACATTTCTTTCAGACTGTCTTTCTCAGTAAGCATGATGGAAAAATATGTATCCTAAAATAACTTTTGGAGTTAATACAAGGAAGGGGTAGCAGTGGTTAAAGTTCTGGAGAGGTGCTACATGGTGACAAGGTAACAAGACTGGATGACACGCTGAGGGATTTTAAAGAAAATGCTGTCAAAATAGATGTAATACCTCATTAAATTAATCAACCTCACCTGAGGAGTTTGATGGCAGAAAGTATAATCGCCTTTAAAAAGTGTTAGAATTTTAGGTTTCAGATTTGCTTCAGTATGAAAGAAAGATTTGAATTATAAACTAAGGTCTCTTCTTTACAGAACATCTTGATTGGCATCAAATGGTAAAGCTGAAAAAGGACAGCTGCCATAAAATAAAACCACACTTCTCTAACTTCAAAGTATTTGAACTGAATTGTAGGTACAAGAAAGCAGTTATTGTCACTAATTTGGAATTTCAACAAGCCTTTTACGAAACCCTTGAAGGAGTCTGTCAAGGAAATTAAGTAGCTGTAATACATTGGAGGTGAATTGCATTTACGTACCAGAAACTCCTAAAGAGACAGAAAACAAGGGACAAATCATCTTATCCTAGATGAGATGTCTCACCTTGTGGAAGTGCTTCATGACATCTGTCTTTCTCAAGGGAGCTTCGGTGACTAGTTTGGACTACATATTCTACTTTTAGACAACAAAAATATTTAATGAAGTAAACTTCATCCTTATTATCCAACATAGAGGTATCTGATGAAAAGTACCATGTTCTGCATAGTTTGGTGCATCAGTTATTAATGAGCTGGAGAAAAGATAGACTGTGTAAGATGATAACACTTGAATGTGATGTAATTATTTCTGTGGAGAGGACTGAAGAATTCAGTGTTCAGAAATGTTTGTTTAGGTATAACAAATGTAAATTAATTTTCGATTCCAATTGAAACAAAGTAAAAATTTGAAGAAATAGTGGGTTAAAAATAAACTCTAACTCCCAACCTATCAACCCTTCTGCCATTTCTGTAGCTCTGTGATTTGCAACCAGTCCTGGAGCAATTTTGTTGCAGCAATTTCTCCTAGTGCCCACCACACTACTATCACTTCCAAAAACCCACTACTCTCACTCTCTCCACTTCTCTCCACCTCCTATTTCAAAGCAAGATGCTTTTTTATTCCTCCTCTCCCTGCTCAACATATCATTTTTGCCTTGCACCTCTCCTGGTCACTGGAGCTAAGTTACTCCAGTGAGCAGTGGGTCAAATCTAGGGTGAGGTGAGTAGGTTGGTCAAGCATGAAGTGCAAGGAGGCAAGAGATGATGGAACAGCTGACACTAGTCTTTTATTCCTTCTTGGTTCTTCTTCTCTCATTGTTTCCTGGTGGAGACAGGTAACGGACATACGAGAGCTGCAATAGACTTAAACTGCTGAAGTGAGAGCAAGAAGGGAAAACTATGCTAGAAAGCTGCTGGTATTCTGCAGATGGTATGGGGAGATCTGTTGAGTAGAAGAGTAGTTGAAGCAAAATACCATGTTGTGCTACAGTAAGGATTAGGATACAAACCAATCCTGAAAATAATGTTATGATGTTGTATACATCATGTTTGCCCTCATGTACTCTTGATATGCTGGTCTCATGGTCATATAAGTGAAAAATCAAAAAACAAACCAACAGAAATAAATGGAGGCATGTGACAATATAATTAGAGGGTAACAAAGACTTTGGTGGAGGAAAAACTGAAAAGATGGTGTTCTTTGGGTTTTTTTGATATGGAGAAAACAAGAGTGGAAAAAGTCATGATAGCAGTATGCAAATCAATGAACTGCTTAAGAAAAATAAATAAGTTCCTCTTCCTTGCCCTTTTTGCATAACAGAACTAGGACAGTCATTTTCTACAGGCTCACTGGTTTCTGTGTAGCTGACAAGCCTTGTGATAGATTTCTGATGTACTCTGTCCTTACTTTATTAACAGTATTCTTGGATTGTAAAACTGCACTGTAAATCAAGAGAAAAAAATGCAGTGAAGTTAAATAATCACATTTCAGGTTAGTTGTTAACAGTAGGCAGTACTGATATTAATCTATTTGTATAGTAGCTTGAAATGCTTTGTGCTGATCTCTGTTGTTTATTAGTTCTCCAATCAAACACAAACAAAATTAGATGTCATGTATGCCAATTTGTACATTTTAAAGGGGAAGGCTTTCTCTGTTCAATAGCAAATGTTTCATATTTACTGATCTGTTTTTCCGCAACATTTTGTTTATTTTTCAAGTAGGAGGTAATTTTATCTATTCTCAGATATAACCCTGGAAATTGAAAGGTTGGCCAATCACCAGTGAGTCTCTACAGCTGTTGCATTATGTGTTGGTAGAATATTTAGACTAAATTATACAACCTTTGAAGACCACAATCATTTAATGCTAGTATTTTGATCTGGAGCCAGGGCTGAGTAGCTATTTCAAAAGCACAAAAGAATTAAGCTTTGTGATTTTCATGTAAGCTTCTACACACATGCCATTTCTCCCCAATTAATGTTTAAGGTGCTTATACTCTAGCAAGGCAAAGACACAGAACAGCTCATTAAATAATGTTGGGATGGAAAGCCTCTAGCTACTCATGTTAAAAGAAATATAAACAGCTAAGATTTCCCATGTCTTAAGTAACACCATTTATATGAATAAAGGCATCTTTCCTCACAACATACCAGAAATATAAGCTACATCTGAATGAACTTGAAACACAGTCACTCCTAGAAGGAAGTTTAAGTGATTTAAGCTTTTCACAGTGTACATGAAGGCAGAGAAAAAAAAAAAAAAAGGAGGAAAAACCTTCAACCTTCCTGCGATATGCCATACTAGCACAAAGGAAGATTTTTGCATAGCTTGCTTAAAATGTTCCTGAAATAGATGAAAAGCTAAACCCAGACATTTGAACAGACAAACGGGCAAATACTGAAGAAACGATTAACAAACATATTGGTGAATTTCAAACAGAATTTCCTTTTGTTGGTAACTTTTGTAAGCTAAACTTTTTATTCTTTAAAAATTGTATAAAATGAAGCTCACAGATGTTTATGAAAAGCAAATTTTAGGTCAAGAGTCAAGATTTGCTTAAGCTTTGAGACAGCAGACTGCTTAAATATATGCTTAACTTGGAGTCTGTGGAAACATTTGCATACCTACAGTTAGATCTATTCTTATGTTTTTTGTTGAATTTGGTCTATATTCAGAAAATCATACCAGATTTATGATTGCATAATAACATTCTGAGAAGAAGGAGGTTGTAAGATTTAAGTCAGGAATCCATGTGATAGATTACCAGTTACAGTCCAAATACTATATAATGCATTTATTTCTATATTAAGCAATCCAATGAATTACATTTATTGGCATATGTCACTTGGGCGGTAAGTGAAATTCTTGACTATAAAATTGCTTTAAACAGTGCATCCCTCATTCCCAAGTGCTTACCCAGGCTTGCATACTGTTAGGTAGAAAATTCTAGGGCAGATATAAGCCCTCTCATCCAAATGTAGATGGACAGTAAAGCTAATATGAGAAAGAATTAAGTTTATTTTGTTGAATTCTGATGAAACACCTGTAAGTTGTAAATGATTTAATAAAAACTTTCAGGTGCTAGTCGTTACAGCTGAGAAATTGGAATTGTCCCAAGGGTAGGATTTTATCAAATTAAACCGTGTTTTCCACAGTTTACCTCTTAAACACAGAAGAAAATGCTTCCTGCATTCAGTACTGCTAAACTTGTATATGACATTTTTCTATTTCTTTTTAATGAACTTGAAGCCTGATCATCCCGAAGACAAACAGGATATTCAGTTTTCTTTTTTAATATTTTATAGATACAAAAAAATGCCTAATGCTAAAACTTTCTAACCTATTTGCCCCATTGTTTTGCACCAGTTTGCTATAGTTGGAATTGGTAGATTTTTGAATTCTATTAAAGTAGGTCTGAGTAAAATTCTGAGCAAAATGTCACAAGCATATCATTTTATGCTTCCTAAAGACCAATGTAACATGTTCGTGAGCAATACATTCAAAAAAAAAAAAGAACCCAATGTTTTTCTCACAAATCTGTAAATGAAAAATGTTCCAATGTTAGAGAAATGACATCTCTTGAAACTTCAATATAAAATCTTGAATAACTTCTTATCCCTTGGTGTTTGTTGTTGGAAGTATGTTTGACATCTTTCAGAGCTTAATATTAACGACTCAAATTTCTGTCTCAATCTTATCTTGGAAACTCAACTGGGTTGTTTGCTTCTCTGTATCTATCTAAATTCCTACCCTGAATATTTTAAAGTAGAACATGTTAGACAAGATCTGTTTTTCTCATTTTGTATCTCATTTTGTAAAATTACAGGGCAAACAAGATCAAAATACCATAGTCACCAAAAGTCACCCTTCCTGCTAGAATGAATCAGCTTTAGGATTTTGGATCTGCATAAATTCTTAGAGCTGGTGAGCTAATATCTTGCAAAGACTTTAGATAAGACATTCAGCCCACCTAACTTTAAACACTGACAGGGAATTGTCATCCTTGACTCCCCTTATAGTCAATCTGTTGACTACGTAACAGTTGTTTTCAGCAGTGAGTGTAAGATTCATTTCATGTGTGGTTCAATGGGATTAATATTTTGTGCATATTTTAGGAAGACTAAAAGCAGTATTTTAAGACAATGAGTATCTGTACTTCTTCTGTGATAATACAGACATCCTGTGCTGACTGATTCAAGACTAACCCTCTGTGTTGCAATTATCTACCTTAGTTTGCATGGATTGCACCTAGTTCTTTAACTTGTAGGTGAAGACCCAAAACCCAGAGTATTATGCAGTTACACATAGCAAGACATGCAATGGGGTTTGGGAACTACTGCACTATTGCATTGTTGTAATTTATTGTTTCAAATATTATCTTCTACTTTTATCAGTGAACTCACATCCATTAAAAAACTATCCCAAAAAGGAGACTCAAAGCTAACTACATTCCCAAATATGGGTGCCTAGTGTCATTTGCAATGCCCTAGACTTAATGTGGTATCTTCATATCATCAATTAGATGCAAGATCTAGATAAACACTACTGGTCTCTCAGCTGGATGCCAGACAGGATACCCTAAACATTTTCAAATTATCTTAAATGGCTGTGTATGGGCAATTGAAGTCAACAATCAAAGTGAGAAAATTCAGGCTCAGAGCATTAGTCTGTCAGGAAACATTACGTCTGAGGGTTAAAAATAAGTAAGACATGTAATAGTGAGGTGAATTTCAAGTATTTGAATGAAAAAGTAGGTATGATTATTTAAAACTGTGTCCTTTATTTTGCTATATGCACTCTGTCCAAACCATCCACAAATGAAGTTTCTTACTTCAAGGAGTAAACTTCGGCTTTGTCAGGAGGTGCAAATGCAGCCAGGAGTGGTTCACATTGTTTAACAAGGATAAGACCATAAGCACTAAGATGCATTTGCCAAGAGGAAGCACACTGAAAAGACTAAGAAATTGTTAAGTTATATTACTTCTTAAGTGTTATAGATCTGTATCTACCTAGCTGCTGACTTAGTCCCCATCCTCAGTGCTTGTACAGTGTTGAGGCTTTCTCTCTCCCTGATGTTTGATATATTTTCTTAAGTGTTTTCAGAGAGGTGTCATGGACTTCACAATAGGCTTAGCTTTGTTCTGCAGTGGGTCTGAAGTTGAGGTGGCTGTACTGAACTGTATAGCATGTGTCAGCCCCAGCCATTTCTCACAAAGGCTACTCCTCATAATCTTGCAGGATAAATGCAGTGCAACAAAACATTAAATAAGTCTTTCACTTTTGTGAGTCTTAGTTACTTTTGTTGTCCCTGTCCTACCTTGAATTTTCCGTTAGCCCTCAGACATTTCCAGTTTCAACATTTTTTTCTCTTGTAAGTGTTCCCATCCTTCCTCACTACATCAGGGCACATGGCAGCGTCTTTCTGCAGCACAGCCACAGACTTTTATCTATGCCCCATACTCTGCTGAAAATAAGCAAATGAAAACAAATGCCATTGTCATACTGACTATGGTTTTCCAGGGAAAACATATGTACAGAAAATGGAACCCAACAAATCACAATATTTTATAAGTCCTTGAAAAAAATGGATTCTGAATTTTTTACAGCCTGAATTAAGAAGAGTGTTTCTTGAAGGTCTGGAGTACTAGGGTTACACTACTAGATCCTCCTTGTTCCCTATGTGATTTATTTACAGTCAAAGTCGTCAATACTGTAATGAGAACTTGTGTTGAGCTTCTGTGGCAAGTTCTTGGTAGAGGGGAGTCTGCAGGTGTGGACTCTGTGAGAAACGACTAACGGCTGCCTCTGTATTTGACAGAGCCAGTTCCAGCCAGCTCCAGAGCAGGCCCACTGCTGGCTAAAGGAGAGCTTTCTAATACCTGCTCATGTAATAAGGGCAATTATGTGCAATTCATATATTTGCTGCCATCTGCAATCTAGAAAGCCAACCATATCTTAGGCTTCATCAAAAGAACCATCAAAAGAAGTGATTTCCCCTCTCTACTCCACTCTCATGAGACCCCACCTGCAGTACTGTGGCCAGCTCTGGGGCCTCCAATATAAGAAGGACATGGACCTGCTGGAATGATTCTAGAGGAGGCTATGTAGATGATCAGAGGTCTGAAGCACCTCTCCTATAAAGACAGGCTAAGTGCATGGTGGTTGTTCAGTTTGGAGAAGGCTTTGGGAAGACCTTAAAAAAGCCTTCTAGTACCTAAAGGGGCCTACGAGAAAGCTGGAGAGGGACTTTCTACAAGAGTATGTAGTGACAGGACAAGAGGAAATGGCTTTAAACTGAAGGAAGGTAGGTTAAAATTAGATATTAGGAAGAAACTCACTATGAGAGAGGTAAGACTCTGGTACAGGTTGCCCAGAGAAGCTATGGTTGCCCCACCCCTGGAAGTGTTCAAGGCCAGGTTCAATGGGTCTTTGGAAACCTGGTCTAGCGGAATGTGTCCCTGCCCATGGCAGGAGGGTCTGAACCAGATGATCTTTAAAGTCCCTTCCAACCAAGACCATTCTATAATTCCATGAAAACTGGCAGAAAGCCCATTAAATAACTAGAAATGGGATCATATATTCAGTTGGAAGGTACAAGGTATTGGGATGGTTTTGAGCTTTGGGATGATGGATCAGACAGAGCTGATATCGCCAGTGTCATGAAGGATGCAGAACAAGCTACAAAGAAATATTGAAAGAATACAACGTAGCAAGGAATTACAAAAGTAGATTCAGAGATGCAGCTGTGACTCCTTTTGGGGAAGACAATGTAAAACTCAAAATCAAGAAAAAACAGATCAGGCTGGGTGGCAGGAAAATCTAACTGACAAAGAAAACTATGAGAAGATGGAAGAGTTCCCTATAGGGAGATATGGGAGCTCCTAAGCAAGATAGTAGAACAAAATGGTAATCAATCTGAAATTGGCAAATGACTAGTCTGGATTGATTGATTTCATGTTCAAGCCTACATACCCCCTCTCAGTTAAATGAACCTCCAAGTTATCAGGTTTTGATCCCAAGAAGGTGCTAGCTGGACTAGAATTAAAAAAAAAAACAAAAAAAAAACAAAAAAAAACAAAACAAACAAAAAAAAACCCCTTATGAACATACTCTTAATGAAAAAGAAACCTGGGAAAATTTCAAACATAGATTCATCCCATTTTTTTCTATTTCCTTTTTCTGGCATACTTGCTATGTGAAACAAGAATATAAATCAAATAATAAAATGATATATTAAGTGCAACGGAGTAAAAGCATATCTAAAAGCTATTACAGGTAAACCAAGGACACCCATATCATGTTCTTCATCCAAGCAATAATACAAAGCTTATTTGAGTCCCTTTTGGGAATTCGCACTTAGGAAAACAAATGTACATTTTATTCCTGCTGGAGAGATTTTCTGTCATTATGAACCCTCAGACTGCTGTGTTAAGCAAAAAGTGCTAGAGTTACCACAGGCTGAACTTCGAAGCTGACTGACCCGTTTCATTTATTGTCTCAAATTTGTTCATTCAATACATCACCAGAGCACTTGAATCCTAGGCTTTCTTCCCCAAATCTCCATTGAAGATTTGCTTTTCTGCTTTACTGAGTGTTACAAGGCTCTCTCTTCCACTGGGGCTGGTGCTGACTGTCTTGTTGGCAGTGTCTTTACCTCATAACATTGCAAGAGAATATAGCATGATGATCTGCTTATCCTTCATCAGCTTTGAAGTTGTTTCAGTGTATACAGTAGTTTCTATGTCAGAGGACTTCTAAGTACAAAGCCTTTTCTGCAAAATCACCTGAACCATGCCACTCTGTCTTGCACAACAGCAGCAGGAGAGCTGTTGATCAAGAAATCTGGAACTGTCTCTAGATTTTCAGGCATGTCCTTCAAATCTTGTTGTCCACATTGAAGAGACCGAGTACTCCTTTCAAATGTATACGTCAAAAAATATTTGCAAATCAAAACTGGAACTGAATATACTTGCAGCCACCCTTGAGAGAATGTGAGGTTCTTGAAGGTGTGTACCTACCACTTATATGTCACCTTCATCCAGCTGTCTCTATACACTACCAGTGTACACTATAAGCATGCTCCATTTGCAACGCAGTAGTTGGCTTGAATGCTCTAAATGTGTGCTAAAACTCTCCAATTTTCACTATCTGCCTTCCCTTCTGCCCACACATGCACACACATGGTAAGCCACTGGAATACAATGCTAGGGAGAAGCCAGTGTGTAGAAGCTCTAACTGAGAGTGTGTTTAGCTGCTAGTGGTTGGAAGCTGCAGACTAGTCAGTAGGGGTAAAATAAGCACAACATAGAGACCATAGAAGGCTGCTGATAGAAATTGAAAGCTAGTGGTGTTTTCTTTAAGATTTTCCCTTTGGCATTGGTGGGTACTGTGTCATGGGTTCAGCAGCAGCAGTCATTTTTCTTTAAGCAGTAGCTGGTGTAGCACTGTGTTTTGGATTTTCAG
>JASSUY010012358.1:0-27555 GCA_032466535.1 Forpus xanthops
CTGCTTCCGCCCGGCTTCTTCCCGGCTCCCCTCCTCCCTGGCAGAGCATGAAACTCTGAAAGTCCTTGGCCAGTCTGGACATTCTAAGCCATAACTATAAACACTGGTGTTGTCAGCACTGCTCCCAAGCCGAAAATCCAAACCACAGTGCTGCACCAGCTACTACTTAAAGGGGAAAAACGACTGCTGCTGCTGAACCCATGACAGTGAGGTAAGCCAGGAATCAGCAGTTTCTTTCTGTTAATTTGATTTCCAGGGCTGATGTTCACCCTGGAAGTGATGGTGGCTGGAGTGCTCCTTTGAGGTCTAAGTGCTGACCATCCATTTCATGCTTTTTTTTTTTTTTTTTTTTTTGCAGCAATCCAGGTTTCAGGTCTGTTGTGTTTAAAGCACTTTCTGAAGCTTGAGGGTTCCTGACAGTGTAAGCAGGCCTAGTAGAGTCAGAGGCATTTCAAACCATGTACTGCATTGGTCAGAAGTCTGTTTTTTATTCAAACATATTTTCAAAACATCTGCTTTCAACACACAGAGAAATGCTCTGTGAGTTATTGATTGTCTCTTTCTTCACAGTGCTGTTTCTATTGCTGCTGTATTCAGAAACAAACGGTGTATCTATGGTATAACAGTCATGACTGATATATTCAATACTAGACATGCAGGTAAGGTTTCTTTAGAAAGTGCTTAAGAAATCTGCAAGGCAAGTTCTATTGATGTGCAGGGAAGTTGGGTGAATTATGTCTGGATGAAAAGCCCACTTATGGATATCAGAAAACTGATTTATGGTCATAAAACTCCACTCTTTGCAGACACAATGTGACTTAAAAGAGCATCTTAATGGAGTCTAGCTAGACCCTAAAAATCAATATTTCATTTATCTTAAAGAGAGCCTTTGGTTTCTAAAAGCTGCAAAATGGTGTCTAGAATAAAGAAGTCAGAAATTCTGCCTGATATGGTCAAGCAGTCCTTCATCCACTAGAATTACCATGTGCTGCCACTCATTTTCTTTATTTTGCCATTTACATTGTGCTTCCTTTTGATATGATCAAATTGATACAGAATTTCCAGCTCATATTTAAGCGCTTGATTTAAACGAAGAGGTACACAATTTTGTGTATGAATGTACATACAAGTTCTTATATTAGTGGTGGAAACTAACATAAGGCTGCTCCAAGGTTAGTAGGTGAGTTTACCTCTCAAATCTCCTGTGATGCACCAGGATTTTCTGAAGACGGTGGCAGATAACTACCTGTTTTGTATTCATATGTGGATGTGTGTGTAGCTAAAATGAGGATGGTAAAGGAAATGTGACCAATGCTTTAAACAGTCCTTTTGTACTGAAATAGATAGAGGCATTTGTACAACCCCTTGTGGATTATGCATCATCCCTGTCTAAACACATTCTCTTTATTCCTACTTTGACTTTGCTAGGCATAGTTAATGGTAGGTCTTAGATTCTTCCACCTCTTTATTAGTGAATTTACTTGCTGGATACATACTTCTTGAAATTATGACCATGCCTGCTTTTAGAAATTCTTGTCCTCAGAAGGACTCAGATTGATTTCAGCACACATGTAGTGTACATTCCTCTAAACTATGTGAGGCTGGGAGAGAAGATGAACATGTGTGCAGCATTCATAGCAATTCATAAGGTCCTGACTGAGATCAAAGAGGTTGGAATCATTCTCTATATGACCTGAAGCAAAAACACATTGTTTAACATTATAACAATTCAGAAAAAATCTGTTCATGCAGGATTTCTTTCAGAGGTGAAATGAAACTTCCCACAAAATGAATTGTATTAAAGAAGTTAAAAAAACCCCAAAACAAACAAAACCAAACAGTGTTGTTTTTTGAGCCTAGTGTAGCACTTTATTGCCTTTGCAGTTTCTTATGTTAAACCCCACACATGCAATTTCCCCAATGGTAACAGGATACAGGAATTTAACTTCCTTTTTCTTTTTTTCAATCAATAAAGCTCCTTATCATAGAGAGGTATAGAGAGTCCTTCAAAAGTGTTAATACAGGCTTACTGAATATCAGCAAACATTGTAATGCAATGATGTCTTTCCAAAAATTACTTACAACTACATTTCCATTCTCTTTAGACTCCAGAGAAGCACAAGCATTAGATTTCAAGCTGCGAACTCTATTCTTAGAAAAGCAGTAAGTTTCATTAGCAGTTTCGCTAGGTTGGCTGTAATCCTGTCTGAACTGAATGCAACTGAAAGAATGAAGTAATCTCATTCATTGGTTTCTTTAGATGTGAATAATTTAAAATGACACTGGTTTACTGGGGTTTATTTAGCTTGCTGTAGTTTGCACTAAATATAACTGTAATAGGAAACAATAATCAATGTCATGCTGCAACATAAACACAGCATTCCCCCATTGCATTTTTTAGCAGAAGTATCTTGCAAAATCCTACAGCTAAACCCTTGCCAGAACTCTAATAATCAAGAGATTTTTGTAAATCATTAATACATTAAAAAAAGTGGGTTTTTTTTTCAGTCAGTTTCAAGGACTTCTTAATTATATACGGACAACATTTCAAACCCTTTGTCTGTAGATAGGTAAGCTTTGCAATCCAACATTAAAATTGGTAAAATTAATCTGAATCTTTCCCATCTTCACTTGATATTAGGAACATAAAATATTTGCTAAGTCTCCAGGATGTGAAATTTAAAATTATAATAAAAGAAATATATATCACTCTGCATTTAATAATGTGGTGTGCTGAGGTGAGATGAGTCAGTGAGGACTTGCTGGGGTCATGGAGCAGAGATCCCTGCCCTCCTCTTCTGCCATTTGTTCCCTTCCCACACAGTCAGGGTGCAGCACAGTTATCTTCGGTAGCGAAGTTTTGGAGATGTATATACAAAACTTGTGACTTGCTTAGGTTGATATGTAGTGTTTGCAGCTCCATTTCCCTCCTCCTGGTGTCCCTTGGCCAACCAGAGAAGCAGCAAACTCCAGGGTAGTGTGAGATCTCATTGGCAGCCCAAAAAGAGACAAGTATCATCATCCCTGGAGGTGTTCACAAACTGCAGATGAAGCCTTTAGTGCCATGGGTTAGTGGTGGCCTTGGAAGTGGTGGGGATTGGTTGGACTTGATGATCTTGAAGGTCTTTTCCAACCTGGTTGATTCTATGATTTATTATATGCATATTCATTCCTCAGTAAAGATAATATTATGAATGTTAGTGAATTTGGCATGTTTGTTAGGAAATATTATCGTATGCTGTGGCAATTTTAAGTTTACTTTGAACTTAAGTTTACTTAATGCCAACAGTTATTGACATTTGCACTTGTTTCAGTATTAAAAGATTGAATGAACAAGAACTATTTTTTTTTTTTACTTTCCTATTTTGTGGTGTCAAATCACTCTTTTTCCAAGACTAAAGCCGACACACTGCCATTAAGAGTTCATAGATCCTTGTGCCTAGGGGAAAACTTCTTACTAAAGTAGAAAAGGTCTTTTTTAATAATCATATTCGTATCTGATTTACAAAAATATAACAGTGACTTCAAGTGTGTAACTTCTTTCCTATGCCATTATAGTAAAATTTTCCTGGACAGCTGGCTTTTAGATGACAAGCTGAGGTATATTTCAATTTAGAAGCTAAAAATGCAGCCATTATCATCCTGAAAATCATGGAGTTCATCTCTGTCTGTGCTGTTTGTGTCACTGTGAGGAAAGTTTCTGCATTTTTCTGTACACTGGTTTCTCATGTATAGAAAAAAATGTTATTCTTCAACCTCACAGTGCACAAACACATCCCACATATAATCCTAGGTCATAGTTACAGTTGAGGTTGATCTGATAGCAGTAATATACGTCTGAATAATTCTGCTGCCATCCAATTAAGCATAATTTTTCTCACAATTATCACTTTAAACAAATTAGAAAAAAGATAGTGTAACTTTTGGAAAAAAATGCAGTAATCTGTATAAATCCAGAAGCACTGACATCTACTAAAGAAAGGGGTTTCTTTTCTAAAATATACATTAGTATTAAACATTTGAGACTTGATTTTTATCTTACATATAGCTCTTGCAATTTGTACTTATGAAATATTCAACAGAATTAATGAAATGGATAGCTAAAAGCCACTGACTTATTGAACTTTCAAAATTCTTAGTTAGGAGCATAAATTGAAAGTCCTTAAACATGATAACATGTTTCATGAAAGCAGCTATGCTGGGTCAGAAGGATTTTTGTCTCTGTTAATGGCAATATTATGTGCCTGTGAGAGATATATAGTGATATAGTGGTTTTTTTTTTTTTTTAGGTATATATATGTTTGATAATTTAATGACTGTACTTTGAATGTAGAGTTGGCTATCTAAGAATTCAATAAACCCAAGCAGATTTCTTCATTCTGACTAATTAAATGTACCAAATTATGAAATAGCAATCATAACTTTCATAACATCTAGAAGCTATTTAAAAGTAAATTAATATTCATAAGGTACAGAAACATGGTGTCATTTTTAAAATGGAGGAAAAAGTGAAAAATAATTATTCATTCTGTGTTGCAGAAGTTTGGCAGAAAATAGATGATTCTGTTGGAATGATACAGGAGACCACACTGTCAGTAAAATATCTCTGGAATTGATCTAGCACTTAGAAGAAAAACAGGCAGACCATATCATGCATTTTTGAAATTTGCTATTATCAGTGTTGTGTTCTCTTAAGTAGTTCTTGACTAAAATGTGGTTCTCCTGTTGCTGACTTCTACTCTGGTTTTCTAGCAAGTGAATTACATTGTTACTTAAAAACTTACTGTCATATGAAGCCTAATTCAATGGTAGAAGATTCACAGATACTTTCATTAAATATGTAGGAACTTAATCCAGAGCTGCGGTAGAAGCAGACTTTATTTCTCACCTAGATAGAGTTGAAGCACCCCTTTTGCACAATGGATAAGCAATACCAGGAGGAAACTATTGAAGATGCTTCAAGATCTTTGAGGATTTATCGGACTTCACACGTGCTTTAAGAGCAATACCCCTTGCTGCACAATGGATAAGAAATACTGGGAGGAAACTATTGAAAATGCCTCAAGATCTTTCACTGAGGATTTATCGGACTTCACACATGCTTTAAACAAGGGATTTAAGAAAAAAAAAAATCCAATGGCATTAAATGTCCTTAATTCTGCTGTTCACACCCATTCCACCTGCATAGATATTCTTGTGAGTTTCTGAAGAAAGCGCATGTGGCTAAGACACGGCTCACTGGAGGTGCCACCTGGCATGGTAGCATTTGCATTTAAATAATAAATCACAGCATGGTAATTCTGTGGACAGAAGCCTGTGGCTGGGTTAAGCCCAATCAGCTGCAAATGTTCCTTCTCATTCTACTGTTTCAATCACTTCTCATTCTCCTAGTCAGGCATTTGCAGAAAAATCCCAGAGCCATTTTAGTAACCTGAGCAAAGTTATGTTCAGTAGACTCCTCTCAGATGTCATTTGCTTTTTCAAGCCATGCACAGCTCAGTCATAGTGTCCCTTTTGGAAGCTCTGTTAATCCATTTCCACATACTTTTCTTGCTTTTTTTTTTTTCCTCCAGCCTTCCTTAGCTTGTCATTCATGATATAACTGCCCATTGCTCTCTGCATACTCCTGTTACACTATAAAAAAATGCACCACTAAATCAAACTGATGATTGCACTGCGAGAAATAGTATTTATGAGAGTTAATTCCTATGTCACAATCATTAAGCTAGTGAGGCAATTTCCAGATGAGTAACACTCATGATAAAAGGTGTTTATCCACCTGTCTTCCAAGAGGAAGTGTTGATAAGATGCTTCAGGTGCATAGCTGTGAAGTTTCCAAATTACATAAGGCAGATATGTGTTTCTATGGGGTTACCGGCCAAAGAGGCTGGTGCACCTAGTGCGCAAAAACTGTGCTGCCGCTTATTCCTGAGCAGTTGCCTCAAGTCTGTGAAAATTATATGCATTTAGTTCTGTGCAATTTTTCCGGCATCTGAATGGTAGTTAGAGCTGTACCACATGAATGCAAGAGTAAAGGAGTCTCTCTTCAGTTTGGAAGAGGTTTTGAGGGTGTTTCAGAAGTGTTTGTCTTTTCTCAGGCATACGACCAAGTGACATTTCTAATAACTGTGTTTCTTTCTTTTTTCTTCAGTGAAGTCTCACTTGTGTGGTTATACCTATTGCCTATTCTTTAGGGATCCCAAATATTCAAGTATCTACTCTTTTGCTTCGTGGGAAGGGGTTCTCCAAGCTAGTGACAGTGAGCAGAAGACTTTTCTTGCAAAGAACTTGTAAGCTAACCCGAGCATTCTGGCACACCATGGCTGCCATGAAGAGTACTACTGGGTGAAGTGATAACCTTTCCCTTTCGATTTTCTCAAAATCAGTGTCCTGCAGGGGAGTTTATGGCTAGTATAAAGGATGTAGTTGCAAGAATTAAAAATACAGACAGCTGGTAGGAGTGCATGGGAGATGGCAGCTCTTCTTTCCTCAGCTGGTGGCTCCTGTTATTGTGGCACAGGGAATGTGGGGTGCTGCATGCACTGTAAGCATGCTCTGCATGCCCTGCCAGGCTGGGCAGCATTGCCCTGCCCTGCCAACTTCCAGAAAGAGCAAATGGCTGTCCTCTCAGAGGTGCCCAGACAGATAGAAACACAATTACATACATGGTGTCCTCCTTGGGATTTGACCAAAGGGCTGCATGCTAAGCATCCTTAATTGTATTAAAGGCACAACAAAAAGAAACTTTTGTTCTTTTTCTTATACTGGGCAATATGACTTTGATATGGATAATATTCCTTGCCTTTCAAGTAATGAGTAATTTAAAAGATAAATGTTTTCATGGGGACCTCTTCCCACCCTACTGCTGTATTGTAACAGTTACAATATTTCTTTAGAAAGGATGTATTTTACAACCACTTTTTAAAATAAGTATTTCTAAACATAATTTAAAATATCAATAAGAGAAGAAAGTACACTAAGGAGGGATTATTCTGTATATATTCTGTATATTCCATATATATGTATTCTCTATATAATCTATATACATATATACTCTTTATATATGTTTCTTATGCTTCTTCCTAATCCAGCTGTACTAATTTCTGCCATAGACAAAATGCTGCACTGAGCAATCTGCCAGGCCCATTAAGAACATAAAAAATAATATATGGGATAGCTAAGTGATCTTCTATTATGCATTTCCTGTAGCTAAAAGAAAAAAATATTAACCCTAAACACTATGGTTTTTTTTAAACCTATGAAAGCTGCTCTATTTTTTGAATAAAATGTGAGAAAACTTCATTGACTTGGATTTTAGGATTTTCTGCAAAATGAAACACAAGTCAAATTATATCAGTGAATAATAGTCTCAAGGTTTTGAACAAATGTGGAATGCTATTCCTGCAATCTATCAAAAGGTATGAAGCTTTCTGTTTCTGTAATGAAATTGCCATCAGGACAAACATGTTAGAAGTACAGAAACAAAATTCACATTCAAGAAGCAGAAGCTTCTTGTATGCTATTAAGGTAAGGAAACAATATATTTCCAAGCCATACTTGCGATCCATTAAGTAAGCAGAACTTCCAGCTCATTCCAGCCCACATGAAATTCCAGTAAAAAAAACAGCCAAACAAAACAAAACATGATGTCGAAAACAGAGAATCACAGATGGCCTTAGTCCAGCACAGGAATGAACTTGAATGGGTCTGACAGTAATAGGTAATATAGCTTTAGATGTCAAGGATGTTTAATTCAGGTAAAACTCTTTTTGAGGATCTTTGGAATGACAGTATGATTCTTTCATTACATTGTACAAACACTATGCTGTACTGCATGAGAAATGTTTTTAAGCTTTCAGAACCGCAAACTGGTCTGGGCTAAAAAGGTAGAAATGAACAGCTGGGAATATATGCTGGACAACCTGGAATAAATGCTGGATTTGGAACTGTACATAAGATACCTGCTGCGGAAAAGCAATGCAGAAAATGAGTATTTCCTGTAATGACACTAGTTATTCAATGTAGCCTACTGGTATCAACCTATGTGCTCTTTTCTTTTGTTTTTTTTTTTTTTTTTTATGATAGAATTTTGCTCAGAATCACAGAAAATAAGCTGGGAATTAGAAAGCCCATCTCACTTTTCCTCCCCCATTTGTGGCAAGGCTGTCTGTATCTAAACTATTCCTGAGAGATCCCTGGTCAGTTCCTAAAACCTGCAGAGGAAGATGTTGCACATTACTCCTAAGCAATCTACTCCTCTCTCTCCCATTAAAGGCTTTTCCACTTGCCTCGTGTACACCTCCATTGCTTCAGTTCTAGCCCATACTACTTGTCTCATTCACAGTAGACATTAAAAGTTTATTCCCTTCTTTCTTTTTTTTTTCAGTATTTAAAGCTGTCATTGTATTTCCTCCAAGTTTTCTTTTCTCTTGACAAACCAGACCACATTTTCATATTTCCACATTTACCATCTCTCGAATAATTTTAATGGCCTTATATTTTTGATGCACAGCATTCACAATTAGTAGTCCTGGGAAGGCCATATTAGTGTTGAGTAGAGCAGAATGATTAATTCCTGTGTTTCACTTTAAACAATTCAGTTTATCACTCAGTATTTCAAGTAACAGTATTTAATTTTTATCAGTTTGAAAAGATCATTACCCAAAGAACTGCTTCAAAAGTTATTGTTGTGGGACTCGATAGGACATGGGACTGGGGAGAGGAATCTTTTTTCTCACAGGAAAATATTAATACAGATCCATTGACATTGTTAAATTATTTTTTTTTTAGACCAGGTAGTGTGGGAAATCTGAACTATAAAACAGTTCATATCTCAAAGCTTAAGGATTTATTTCTGGAAATATATGCAATTCGAATTATGAGTATTACCGACAGATGTTTAATAACTGCAAGAGATAGTCGTTAACCATGATGGATTATCAGCTGGAAAACTGATCTTCCTTATCAGTTATAACTTTGTGGCATAAGAAAGAGAACATCCTTTTGCAGAGAACATCATTACTCAATTTTTTTCAGGTTGCAAAAAGCCCAACTGGGTTAATTTGTATTAAAACTTTCCCAGGAATAATACATATAAACAAATACATTTTATTTTAATTTTGGTTTGTGAACGGTGCTTTAGTCTCTATACTTATGAAAAACACCTTTAAGACTTCTCTGAAATTTTAAATAATACAAGCACTAAAATTTCATATTATAGGCTGATAAATGCTTCTTTATCACAACAGTACAGATTACTGTCTTAAAATTAGCAAAGTAAATTTTGGTTTTGAGAAGCAAAATGATGAAAAGAAAATGTATCAGAACCTGTGGTCTTGGCATATTCATCTCCTCATTGCATAAATAAAAGTATAAATACACAGCATGTCTGGTTATAATCTTTTATGTAGTAACTGATTTAACACAGAATATAGCCAAGGGAATTGCATAGCAGAATTAACAAGAACTAGCTGCAACTGATGAAGAATACAATGTAAAAAATTGAATGATACTATAACATGGAGAAAATATGTTTCATTACTGGAAATAGAGGTCACTGCATCAATTTCAAGCTAGCTAACCTACGCCTGAAACCCTTTGCATCTGTCATGCTTTCATTGCTGACAAGGTCAAAGATAAGGGCTATGCCCTGCAAGTATACATCAAAAGTACAAATTACTGACCCACTTATTGTAGTAGTTTCTGAATAACTACTACTGTCACTGCGATATAGGTCAAAACAATTATCATTTTGAGCCCCTTTGATAGCTGTTATGTTACTAAGTATGTCTTAGATATCTGAGTCAGACTCAAAAGCGTACTTAGGTCTTAGAGGAAAAACAAGCAAGGAATAGTTAGATTCTTAGATAGTAAGGCTGAGTCTTGCACACAGGTCAAGCTTCCATAGCTATTGCTATTTCTTTTTTCTCATCCAGTATTAATGTCAAATGTATACCAGGATTTCTTCCTTCTTATTCCCTCACCCTGGTATCATTGCCACCTACTTTAACTGATAGCTCCTCAGGATAGGATCTGCAGTTGGGAGCAGAGGTGTCTGACTGCAGTAACCTGAGGCTCACTGTAAGCCACGGAACATTCTCACCCTTCTTCACCCAGGGACCCCGGTTAAGAAAGATGAAATATGTATGTCTTCTTATAAAAGAGCCTGCATGCCTCTACTTAGGGAGTGCCATGTAACTAGAAGTTGGGTATTGCAAAGTGTTTGTGCCTGAATCCTGAGTTTAACAGGGAGGAAAACATGTAAGTATAGAAGCTGTTCAAGCCCTGCAGGAAGTTGAAAAGCATTGTTTTGTTATATGCTCTATAACAAATATATATATGCTCTAAAGATAAAATCTCAGTTTTTCAAGCAACATTAATTAGGAAACCATTATGGGAAATGGCTGAATTGTTATTAAAAATTACTGAAGGATAAGAAATTGAATTTGGTTTATTGAAATCGACAAAAAGACCTCTAATTAACTCTAGGGCTTTAACACAAGCCCTTAGGATGGTTGTAAGTTGTGGCAAATACTTTGTGTCTTCCGAAAGTGCAGAGGCACAGGTAGGACTTTTCTGAGATATCACAAAGAATAAAAGAAGCAACCAGTAGCATACACAAGAGACCTAGATCAATACAGGGTTTCAGTTGAATGTGGAGCTATGCTCCAAAATTGATCCTGAAAATATCTTAAGCTGCCACTGGATACTTAAGGAACCTAGATAAGACACACACTTGGACTTCAAGAGTGAAACCCAGTTGACGAATTCTTTAACCACTCACTGGAAGGTCAGTTTCTAGTCACTTGTGCTATCCAACCTGAGGGTTTGGGTGCCCAGATCCCATACTCATCCTGCTCTGGAGTTTTAGAGAAGGGCGTTTCCACCATGGCCCACACATCAGGTCACCAGTCTTTGAACTGCTGCCACAGCCTAACAAGCTGTGTATATGCACAGACTGGCATTCACATGCAATTGAGTAGTATCTCCACCTGGGAAGGGAAAGTTGGTCTGGCTTTAAGAGAAAGCTATGACTTTGTGTCCTAAGAGTTTAGACAGCCAATCAAGGAACAAGAAGCCCCCTATTCAGTCCCCATTCCCACAGTTTAATATGTCTCATATAGTGACATGGTGATTTTTCAGTAACTGGCCAGGAGAACAGTTTCAAGAGGAGCAGAGGAGTATAACATCCATCTTCTGCTACAGCCAGATGATAAAAGACATGGGAAACAGGTATTTTCAAGGATTATTCTTTCCATGCTGCCCTCTCTTGAAGGCAGAGCAAAGGGTCCCACCTAACCTTCCCTGGAGGCAGGTCTGAGAGGAGGAGCACCTTACTGCCTCTTCAGGGTTTCCTGGTTTCTACAAGGCTCAAGGAGAGGATGTTTTGTGAAGCATGGTATTGTCTTTGCTCTCAAAAGAGGCTAGCAAATCTGGTATTTGTGAACTTCCATTCCTTTCTATAAGTAAAACCTTTGTATTTTAAAGGCATAGTATGTAGCTATGTTTAATAAAGTTGGTGAGGTGTTTGTTTACATGTCTGTGGTTTCGGAGACTATAACTGTCAAAAGTAATGTAAGTGGAATGGAATAGAGTAGGGTGAAAACATGGGATGACTGAGAGCCACAGAGAAATGTAATTTAGCAAAATAGATAGAGAAACAAACATCAACCTACTCTAATCAATGAGCTGCTGGCCACTTGTTTATTGCATGCTGAATGCTGCTCATTGTTTAATCAGTCAGGATATAACTTCAGACTGTGTTTGGGGAATTGAGGGAAGAAATATGGAAAAAATATTTCCCTGGATTCATTCCAAGGCTTAGTTTTAACACCTTTTTACTAATTTCATATGTGAGTTTTAAGTGTATGCTCAACGGACATTCAGGTTCACAGGCTTACAGACTGAAAAGGGAAATTACAAAAGAGTGCGGAAATAAGGAAGCAGCCATAGGACTAGCCAAGCAGCAATTTTCCACCACCAAACAGGCAATGAAGCAGTAATGGTGCCCCTGTTAGCACATTCCAGCAAGGTGTTTTAGAGCGTGATCCCAATAACATCAATTTTAGGAATATGGATGCACTAGCCAAATCTCAAGTGCTGAATGTGCAGCTGACCCTACTGGCTCCTGTTAGCCTTGCACTTCCGACTTTGAAGTATAAAGTTGTATGTTTTTTCCGTCTCTGGAACTTATATGTATTTCACTGCCTCTGCAGTAGAGTCCAGTGCAGAAAGGGCACTGGAAAGTTGTTGTGGTTTAAGCCATAGATCACACACAGTTTGCTCACTCACTCCCCCATCCTTCTTCCCTCCCATTCTGAGGGGGGAGGGGGGAAAACTGGGAGAAGAATCAAAAGAATTTAACTCCCACAGGTCGAGACAAGAACAGTCCAGTAACGAAGGTACAACACAAATCATCACTGCTAGCACCACCAACAACAGTGACCAGGGAAATACAAGGGAAGACAGCACAATTGCTAACTACTCAACAGCCGAGCCGTAAACTGAACTCTTCCGGGTTCCTACCTCCAGTTTTTCCATCCTGGGCATGATGTGATATGGTATGAAATACCTCTTTGGTCAGTTTGGGTCAGATGTCTCGTCTCTGCTTCCTCCAGGCCCCCCCTCCTCCCTGACAGAGCAGGAAACTCAGACAATCCTTGGTCAAACCAAACATTCTAAACCGTAACTGTAAATATCGGTGTTATCAGCACTGTTCCCAGGCTGAAAGTCAAAACCACAGTGCTGCACCAGCTACTAAGAAGGAGAAAAATGACTGCTACTGCTGAACCAATGACAAAGGTATATTAGAAAGATCTCTAACAGCAACCTAGCATGAAAAAGGTTCTTACTCCTTGTGTTTGCAGTCACTGGGAGGGAAGAAAGTGTTATATGGGACATACAGGAACAAATGGGGAATGGAAATTGCAAGTATTTCAAGATAAATTTTAACCTTTGGATAATTTTGTTTCACCTCAGATGCATTTTTAAAACTTTGATTAACCAGGCCTGATTTGTCTTTAATAGAAATCAGAATTACATTTTCTTTGTAACTTATTTATGCTCACTGTTGGCAATCCCAATGAGTTAATGTGGTTTCTTAAGTCTAGGTTTTTACACATACTGACAAAAGAAATGCTTATGCAGGTTTCAGCCAACCTATACTCATACTGGAAAATTCTGCCTACTTCACCTTTATATCATCTCTGATACCACTCGCTGCTGTATCTCACAAATGGAAGAGATAGATACATGTGAAAATCCATCACTCTTTGTCTTAGTGCTTGTCATGGTTTAAACCTCAAACCACACAGTTTTGCTCACTCATTCTCCCCTCTTTCTTCCCCCCGCTCCTGGAGAAAGCAAATTTACTCGAAGCAAGCAAAAAAATCAAGCTCTTAATTACAAACTTTGAAAGGGAGCTAGAAATAAAGAACAAGACAGGAACAGGGGATTGGAGAAGGTGACCAGAGATCCCTTCTGACCTGAGTTGTGTTTTGATCCTTAACAACATGAGAAGCTGCTAGCTCAAACTGCCTTATATCTCAGCCTCCTGTTCAGTAAGGAATTTCTCTGATGCCTTTTCCTGGCTGCTAGAACCCAACCATACTGCTCCTTTATCAAATTTGCAGAACATCCTTATCAATCTGCTATCTAGGGGATATCTGCACTGTTGCTTTCATTTAGGTATCTGTCACTTGTGAAAACTTTAATGGATTACTTGTGAGCATATCTGAAAATTAGTGACATTCTTCCCTCCATAATGCTGATTCCTCTATACATATAGTCCATTTTCTCCCAGGAAATAAACTGAGTTGAAGTTACAAATCCACAGTTGCAGTATTTTGCAAATTATGCATATGAAGGTATGTTTTTTTTTCTTCACAGTGCTCTTCATGCCTGCCGGCTTTTACAGAGACAGTTAATGGTGCATGAATTCCTATCTTTTACTTTAAAGGGCACTCTGTCACAATGTTATTGGTCTCTGGATCAGTAATATGCTAATAAATTAATTCAGTAGCAGCTAGAGCAAACTGGACAAAAAATAGAGAAAAAATAGCTAAAAATAATTAAAAAAAAAGCTTTTTCATTAATAATCTCACAATTTATACAAATTCCATCATTTTTTCCAGCAACCTAATTCAGAAAGATTGCTGAGGCCACACAGTAATGTGTCAGTCACCTTAATCCGTGATGGCAGCTACTGCATAGCAGCTTACAATCAATTTCTCTTTGCATTCTTGCTGGACTTTTTTCATTCTGTCAGAAAAAGAAAAAAAAAATATGATTTTATCTTAAGTTTACTTGAACTTAGCAACTGAAACGTTTGCCCAAATTGGATGTTCTAATCTTTATTCCTGCCATGTATCGTTATACAAAGAGAGCTTCAGTGCTGAGATTTTTCCCAAAGACCTTGAACCAGATTGTGAAGCCCACTGAATCTGTAATAGCAGGCTTATTACATAACTAATTCAGCTTTGATTTAGTTCAGAGTGTCTGATTTTTAATTGTACAGAAATCAATAAGCCAGGAGAGGGGGGAGAAAGAATCATTGTGACTCATCTGAAGACTTATCAGAGTACTTTTGGTTTGGTCCTTTTCTGCATGAGAGTAACCTTGCAAATGTGAATTTATGTAATCCTCTTGCTAAAGGAGGACCTTTTCCTTTAAGCCTGGGAAGCACTTTATCAAATATAGAGAACACCTCCATGACAGATAAATCAGTAAATGATGTTACTGATCATGGTTAATTTAATGTTTAAGAAAGAAAATGTTAATGAAGAGATAAACCCAAAGGAGTGAGTAATAAAAAGGGCTCATTGGGCTACAGTCTTATTTCGGTACTTCTGCTTTAAGAACTTTGATGGAGAATATACCTTTCAGATGGCTGCCTTCTGAAATAGGATTAAAATCCCTTATTTCATAAATTAATGTTGAATATTATCTTACTATATTACATATAATTAATTTTGGGCTGTATAACTTCATGTAAGGATTGGGAAATTCTGCTTAAAATACTCATGGATGATTTAAGAGTATTTATAAAAGGGAGAAGTATACTGACCTTATCTGAAATTATGACATCAAAATAAGTATCAGAAAGCCATTATTTTATAAAACCTCCATTATTGAGATTGTTCAAGAATAGGCAAGTCATTCGTATGAAGAAACAAAACTCTGATTATATTCCTCACTTTCAGAGGAAATTAGTTAAGGCATTCTTTTCTAAAATAAGTTACTGAAAGGAAATGTGTTTAGTACTATAAGTAAAAATTGATATGGCAATTTTTATTCCAGAATATTCTGGAGCTATAAAATAATGTCAGTAGAGCCATGCTTCTTATAAATCTTACCTGTTATCATTACAGATATGACCAAAATGTATTATTTTGGCATCTCTTACCCTTACAAAAAATACACCCAAACAAACAGAAAAGAACAAACCACAAACCAGAACAACCCCAAAGTCCTAAAAGGTATTAACATCTTGGAAGGGCCCTCAATATAGAAATAAATAAGAATCTAAGTGGAATGGCAGATATGCTCTATTTTATTCAGTATACATTTTTAAAAATTTAATGAATTTTTCAACTACATAGACCAGAATTGTCTTATAGGATTTTACTCACATAGAGTTATTTTTCTAAACTCTCTTTTTCTACCAGTGCTTTCCGACTTTGATAACAATTATTGCTTTGTTTCATAAGGCAGAGTGAGGTTGTGTGTTTCTCTCAAATTTAATATGCTCTGCTTCCTTTTTTAATATTTTATTTGCTTTTAATAATTTTGCTGTATATTAGTTCCACTGAAACCTGGTCACTTCTCTCTTATTTTAATGACATTTTGTAACTTTTCATTAATTTCTTTTTTAATTTTGCAGCACTAAACAAGGTAAGACACTGACATAAGCTATAACTATAGCCATTGAGCACATTTTTGATGTAAGTTCATTAATTCAGCATATGTTTTTAAACAAAATTATAATGAAATTTATTAATTAAATAAGTATAAGGATCAAATTTCCATAAGAGTAGATTGCATCATCTCATGGCCTAAAATTAATGAAAAAATGTGTAGACTTACTGGAGCTATGAATGAAACCTTAATCATAAATTCATCTAATCCCTTAACCCTGTCTTTCTTTTTTTTGTTTTTGTTGTTTTAATGACTTCTTCTTTTATCCTCTTCAGCAAAGAATGCAACTTTGCCCTCTAAGTGACTGTGCCTTCCGAGCAGGTACAAAACCTTCTTGATGTTGTTCCGGGTGTTTTGGCATTTGTTTGTTATTTTAGTCATTTTCAAAGGAAAAAGTGAGCCACTATTTGGCAATATTAAGGGCTCTCTTATGTTTCACAAAATGTAACATCTAAATGTGGAGACAATTCTCATTCAGAGGGCTCAAATATCTTTAAAACTTGGGCAAAATGCTTGTTACCTTTTGTGGTTTGTTTCTTTTTTAGGTTAAAATGTTAGCACAGTCATTTTTTAATGTTTATGACATGCTGGTAAATGTACTGTAACTGATGCCATTAAATATATAACACTGTCAGTTTAATTTCTATTTCTTTGATACTATCATTGGATACATTTTTCATGGAAATCACTATTTCTGCATTTGAGGTGAAAAGTTATTAATATCAAAGCCATCGTAGGATAGCTGAATGTGACTAAAATTATAAATGTCTTCAACTTTTGTCCATGTTGAACAGTGGAACTGAATCAAATATTTCTCAGGCTCTGGAAATACTTGTAAGCTTAATTTTCAGACTCCTGTTTTCCTGTGTCTTTTTGCTGGGTAAGATCTTGAGATAGAATGTATTTGTCTCTTAGCAATTTGCTCTTTTAACAAGCTGCATGAAAGGATTGAAGCTTACTCTCTGAGTAACTTAAGTCAGATATTTGTAAACTATATGGTATAAAAAACCTGAGCGTGGTGTTCTCCAGACTTCACAGATGCATACAAAGAGTCCAAGGTTTGAATAAGTATCCAAAATATAAATATTTGCCTCATTAAAAACCTAAATTTTGAGATAGGCTACTCCTAATCCAACTTCACTGGTTTCTTTTTCGCTTTTGTATTCTCTCTTTCCAAGACTGTCTTATTGTGTCTCTTGAATTTAGTTATATGAGGAAAACAAGTCCAGTTCTATAACAATCACTTTCTCAGCCATACTTCCAAGGCTTCTCGCCCCTGTCAGTGAGTACATTCATGTATATTCTGGTAGAGATTTAAGCAACAAAGAGAACATAGGCAAATTACTGATTTCTAAGGAACTGCCAGTCACTGCTGCCTTAACAAAATGAATCTGCTCTCTTTCTCTTACAGTTGCCTTTTTCCTCGTATACTTTGCACTTCAGATGTTTATACATTTAAAGGCCAAACTGTGTCTTGGCATGCAGCTCATACAACCTTGGGGAGTGAGATCATACAATATGACACATTTGTAACTGTTAGCTCACTAAATGATGACAAAGGGGCCAGTATTTTACGATGGAATCTTGCATTTAAAAAATAAAGTCATTACACAGTGCATGACATTTGTTACTAGTATTTGACTCACCCATCAGGGAGAGTAGCTGAAAGGCAGCAGCGCTGACTGACACTGTGTCTTTGCGAAAGAGCACAGACGGCAGGAAGAAAGGTAATCTATCCTGAAAGATTACACTACAGTGTAAAAATCCATCTTTTCAGCTGCAGAAGTAGAAGAGTGGTCAAAGTAGTCTGTTTTTAACTTCTGTTTGTTTTAATGGCTGCAAGATAAGGTATTTTTTGACCTTCCCATGGGAGGCTGGTAAGCATAATGAAAAATCAAAACACCAAATAGGGAACTGAGCGAAAAAAAGGACTATCAGTGATGGCTCTTCATCTGGAACAAAGCTAGGCACAGTCGAACAGCTGATGGGAATTATTTTTGCCTGGCATACCCATCGCACAACGTATGAAGGAGAGAGAGAAGTGGCTGCATGTGGGACCATGAAAATGCTCCTGAAGAGCACACTGGGCAGTGATTGCAGGTTGCATTGACTAAAAGTGCTCTAGAGACAAATATCTATACTTTGCAAACAGGACACGTTTTCAACTGAGAATTTTTAGGATTGAAATATCTTTTGTGCTCTTAGGCCTAACAGCAAGGGATATCAAAATAATATATGATTAGGAAATCTTTATGACTTTCTCTGAAATAACTTACTCATTTTTGAAAGCATTTCTTACAACTTCTAGATAAAGTGAAGCAGCCAGCATGCGCTGAAAGTCATTCTTAAGTGTATTTTGCTCCTTAGTCAAGTGTGGTGTCTCATAACGAGTTACTATTTTAACATTTCAGTGTTAATGTGCAACCAAAGGTGCAATGATCACTTTTTGAACTTTCTTCATTGTTCTCAACAGTATCCTCTCTATATATTTTTGCAAACCAAATATTTTCCAGTTGACTAAAATTGATTAAAATGAAAGCCAATTGGTCTACATTTTGTACTGCACATCTATAAGGCACACTTTGAGCATATTATATTATAATGACAAACCACTAGCCCCTCTGATTTCCACCAAAATTATCCTCCATCAAGTATCCTGATATTAGAACCACCATATTTGTACCTTTTTTTAACCTTACAGAAGAGGTATATCTCAGTGGGTAAGCTCATAATGAATATATGGCAAACAATATATGAGAAACAAAGATATTTCATTTTATCAGGGCAACAGATGCCATCTTGCAAGTCTGATTTCATAACTCTATGCTTTTCTTAGCAAGAATAACATTCTGTGGCTTTATAAGATGTGCTTAGTAAGTACTTGTGTAGTATCTATGAACATGACTTGCAGTCTAAATGTGCTATGATTTACTAATTATTTAGGTGCAACTGCTTAGGATTTCTATTTTTCTTTATATACTAGCAAAAGGCAGGAAAGAAATAGGATAAATAAGTAGCAGTAGAAGCAGGGAAGAAAAGAAAAAAACAAAACAAAAAAAGATGCTGTTGTTTCTGGAGCAATCAAAAAATAGTAAGGAGGAAAGTCAGATGACGATGTGATGATGATGGCAACTTTTTTCACATGTTATTTTAAAAAAAATAGGAAACAACCATGAGGTGAAAAAAAAGTATTAAAGACATAACAAAAGCCAGGAAGGTTTATAGAATGCTCTCATGCTATGAACTGTCTATTGGAGATAGATAACAGCAAATGAATGAGATTACAAGCAGAAAAAACAGTTATATCAGATTCTTAAATAGCCCAGGACCTATTGAACATTCTTTGATGATTGTTGACCTGGAAATCCCATAGCCTATTTCATCTGCATTGTCTCAGTCCCACAGTACTGGAAAGTTAATATTTGTGTCTTAATGCAGCTTTGTGTATAACTCCTGTTTGTGTTCCTGGGACTACAATAAATTACTGAATTTTACAACAATGTATAAGGAAAACCCAGATCCTTATGTGCATCTGGCTGTTCTATAGAAAGACATATATCAAATCAGCAGCAAGTGACTTGACTTTTCCTTCTAGTTAGTTAATTTATGAAAATTAACTAGCATGCAATAGTAGTATTCATAGAGGGTGAAATGATATGCAAAACAAAAATTGCCCTCTGATAAGCAAGATATTAAAAGAAAAATAAACTGAACATAAGCATAAAAAGCATATCATACTTTTAATGTCATGATACTAGAAATAAACTGTAAGTCTTTCTAAGGACTGGGATCCCATATTCGTAAAAATAACTGGATTATTTATTTAAGATATCCACATAAGTGATGATCTCTGCACAGCCTTGTAGTAAAATTTGCACCAAAACTTTTATCATCAGTTTGCTCATGCTTCGCAAAACAAATTAATTTCTTTTTTTTGTAAATTAAATTGTTCTTAGAGGAATCTTTTGAGATAAAAGTATTTATTGCTTTATTTAAATAATGCCATTGTTAAGTGGGATTGTCCTTTCAAAAATCACTAAATTTTTTTCTCTTTGGTTATTTTATTTTTCTGTTTTCTCATGATGGTACAGAATAATGCATCAGTCAGAAGTAAATCACAATAATATTAAAATATTGATAGCCTTTATTACATGTCTCAAACTTTAAAGGGTAGCTGTTACTACTGATTGAAATCACTGATTTTCCCAAAGTGAACACTTTTACTGTAATAAAATACTTTGTCTTTCCAAACAAAAAAAAAGAAGGTGAATTCATAATACTTATGTGAACACCAAATTTCAGTTCCTTTTGTTGGAGTATTCTTTTTGCTTTTACAGTGAAAGCAGCTCAGCATCTGCCTTACTTATTTCAGGATAACTGGTATGCTTATGCCATGTAGTATTATACCCCTGAGTTATAAGTGTAGTCACTCTTTCTGTCAATATGGTTTATGGACAGAGGCACATAACTTTAGAGAGTCTGTAAAAGCAGACGGTTAAAATTCTGTAAAGTGCTCCTAGCTCACATTTTACTGAAAAGAGATCTTAGCACAAACAGGCTGCTAATTTAGTGAGCTAAACTGAAATTCTTATTGTAGGCAGTGTAAATACTCACTGTCTTCAGGCAGTATTTACAAATATCTAACCAAAATAATTCTAAAAACTAGAAAAATAATAATATTATGCTGTAGTTTAGTATTGCATGTATAATGATATGTGGAGTTATATGGCTGCTGGTGTAATGTGTCACAATGTGGTGAAATTTAATATGACAGGAGATGTCACCTTATACAGCAATAATGAT
Organism: Forpus xanthops; assembly: GCA_032466535.1. NCBI lineage: Eukaryota > Metazoa > Chordata > Aves > Psittaciformes > Psittacidae > Forpus > Forpus xanthops. Next base: position 20,719 of record JASSUY010012358.1, read on the forward strand.
GATATGTCATGAAATATTGAAACAATAATTAATATAAAGACAAAAAATATTCAAAAATTGAATATTCTTCTGGTTTTGTATTACTGTTTTTCTCCTGAAATGTAGTAGCTACAAAAACTCTTCTTTGTGAATGCTTTTTTGGTGAGATTGCCTTGGCTGGAACCAGCTGTTTCCAGAATGGGGCAGCCTTGGCCTCTCCTCACAGGGCCCACCCTGCAGCCCTCACTGCCAAGCATTCGGTTTAACTGCCCCCTGTACACCTTTGTAGGCATAAAACTGGATTTTGTACAATTAAGAATGTTAGAAAAATCGAGCAAAATTTCATCAATTTTCGTATATAGCAATGATATCAAAAAGGACAGGATATTCAGTCATGTCAACCATAAATTGATAGCCTAAGCAGAATTCAGAATAAAATATTCTTCTTTAGCATGACATCAGTTAAATGCCAGGAGGTATTTTATAAGGACTGCTCAAGGGGGTCCTGGAGTAGACTAATATTTTTGTTGCTGTTTAAGAATAGCACTGTTAAAAACTGGTACCTCTGGTCAGAAAATATATTCTCCAGATTTGAAATGGCTGGCTGGCATAGAGCATGTCAAGTCTCTGATTTTAAGATGGTCCACGGCTTTTCATGACTCACAGGCACAATGCAGATGGACTCCTAGACATAGTAGATCATTGACAGTGCTTTGCCAATCAAAGACCATCCATCCTTTCTCAGAGTAGAAATAGTCACTAATTTATCAATTTCAATAACCATCAATTTAATGTTTAATATTTCTATGTACTTTTGAGTGGGCGGTTCTGCTCCTCCAGATCTTTTTTTAAACTATGGACTATATGCTAACATAAACATTAGTGTGAGTTTTCAGAGAGGCTGCCAAGCCAGCTCACACCTTGGTTCTTATGCTCTAGTGCAATAGACACAATCTTTACACTGCATTTGCATTTTTGCTTGTACTCAGTGAATTTCTCTGAAGGCTGTTACTCGGTAAATGTGCTCTTGAATGATGGTGGTTTATGGAAAAATATGAGAGTACGGGAGAAAAGAGGTGGAAGCATTTATTTGTTCTTAATGTGGCACAGTGTTGGAAGACTTTCTGACAGGCATCTGTATTGTTTTGCCAGGAAACAAAGAAATCTTTCAAGTTATTTAGCATAACTATCAATGAATCCACAGGTGCCTGTTTTTCACATTTACTGAATAGTCAAAATTGGTTTATTACCTTGGCTACATACTGTTCTTTATATCACAAGTCTGATCCGTATTGACTTGTAATTTAGGAAAAGAAAAATCATTACCTGTCAGGCACCTCAAATACATGCTTTGTAATGTGTAATAGGTGAAGGTATCTCCTTTTAACATGTTTGAATGGGAGAAATCTTACATTGCAGTATTATTACATTAAATTGCAGCTGTTTCATGGTAAAGCAATAAATAGCAGGATTAGATGTTTTCAAACACATCTTATGCCATCATAGCTTCACAGGTCGTATCTTTCAATTCTTCTTTATCCTAAACTTTTCCATTTGTGAAGCGTTAATTTTTGTAAGCCTTCATAGTTCTGAAAATGATCCCAGATAAATTCTGAATGCTTCTACAGGTAAATTGCCAAGTCCATTAGCATAAATGTTTATCAGGAGTCATATCCACTAATATTTTCTTCCATATCTAATATCCTACTGAGAATACAATGATTGCTGGTTAATGTACATTTTCTGCAATGTTTGCTGGTTTTGTTTTTCAATCGTAGTTTTTCTGAGCAACAAAACTGATGGCTAATGTCAGGCTGTGAATAATATCTCTCAATCACACTTTGAGCAGCTGGCAGTGGTTTATAGGAGAGGTGTGAGATCTGTTCAGGGAATAAAAAGGAAGTAATTACTTTACAAAATCAAGACAGTGGAAAAAGGCTGTAGATATAGCTGACAGATTGCAGAAGAAAGGAAAATGAGGATAAGGTTTTTTATATCAGTTCAGAAATAAACACAATACTGTGACCAATACTTATTTCATGTCTTCATTAATGGCCTAGATGAATGGAATGGTTGCCCTAGTGGCAAGTTTGTGAACGAATCCCAAGTTAGAGGGAATGGACAATATGTGGAAGCTGGAGAAATGGGCCAACAGGAACCTAATGAACATCCTGCAGTTGGGTGTGAGTAATCCTCCACAGCACAGTAAGCTGGGAAGTAGCTCTGTGGGGAAGGGGCAGAGGACATGGTGGGCAGCAATGTGAGCCTGAGCAAGCACTGAGCCCAAGCCACCACTGAGCCCTTGAAGCAGAAATGGCCAGCAGCATCAGGGGTTGCAGCAGCAAGTGTGGCCAGCAGGTCCAGAGGATGACCCTTCCCCTCTGCTCAGCACTTTAGGACTACAACCCTATTATGATTCTCATCATAATTTCACAGTAACTTTCACCACTCTTGATCAGTATAACAAAGAAGTCACTATATTAGACTTTTCTCCATTTATTTAAATGTTTGAACTTTTGTTTCTTCATAAATCCTTGCCTGGAATTCTGATACATCAGCTGAGTTTTGATTTAGTTTGTTTGGTTTATTTTTTCCCGCAAAACCAATCTTGTCACTCTGTGTAGTTCTCAATTGGCTTATCACAGCTTATATTCAACCTCCTCTCTTCTGCAGTCTGACAGCTATGCTAACAGCTCTTTTTTTCAGTGTTTTGACTATTTGTAGCAGTTACTTGCTTTGTGTTACCTGAATTTACCTCATGCTACCTTTCTTATAAATTGCCATCACCTTCTCAGATTGGAAGTGACTTCTCACGAACCTCTAAATTTGGGCTCAATCTGGTTGTAGCTCAAGCAGCAGGCTCAGTATTCAGTCCAACCTGTGTAATTATATAAGTGAACTTCTCCAGCCTATATTCACTGAGAAAGTAACAGATGTTACTGGTGGTTAAAATGAAAACAAAAAGCTAGGATATAAGCTGAGGTTTAAATATCCTTATGTCTCCTTTCAGTTATCAACTAAGAGGGCCCTTTTGCACTGCAGTGCACTCCACTAAAGCACAAAGCAAATAATGTGCCATCCCTGGTAGAAAAAGGGAAGAAGAAGCTGGAAGCTGTCCAGCAGTTTCCAGTCATTGATGACTGTTTAACAAGATATCTCTACCAACAGTAGTTCATTTTAATATCATTCAGTTTAGGTTTACATAATTTTTTTACTGGAAATCACTCACATCAACGATTCTCAGTATTAAAAGATGCAATATAAATGCACTGCTATGCCTAAAGGCACAATCTAGTCCTGAATACATTTGAAAGATTAATTTTTTTTCTTGTTCTTAAAAGCGTGTCCACAGCAGAAACTAAATTAACAGCATATTGGAACAAGCGACCCTACAGCAACAGTTACTAGAATTATGGAAATATGTATTAAAAAGCCCTTGAAATTCTGAGATTTCCATCTTAGAGGTTACATAAACACTTTTTCTCCATGAAGTCACCCAAAGTACTAACATCTCTCATGTTCAAATCTTGCTTGATACTGGCTCTCTAGTTCAGTGGAAGCTGCACTTCAACCCCCTTTTTGTGGTTAATCTCACAGGGCAGTGATTTGCTCTGCTGTTCCTGATCATGTGGAAAGCTTACTAGCTAAAGCCTCATTTTTAATATTCAATAATTGATATGCATTTGCTGTGGTTTAAGCCAAAAGTACTAGAGATAGTTTTCAAATACAGGAATCAATTGTGTACTTAGAGCACAGTAATATTAGTTCTACCTTTGAAAGGTTTCCTCAAGGCAGAATGTTTTGAGTATACCAGGCTGTTCCTGGGCAGTCCCAAGACAAGAGACAGATGAATTCTCCAAAGTGAATGAATATAGAAGAATATAGATAGATGCAAAAAAAATATAGACAGATGCAAACAAAATTTCAATTAATCCTGACGGAAAAGCCCAGTAGTAAAAGATGCTGTATACCACACACTGGCTTAATATGTATCTTCATATTACTCTATACATGCAAGTAGTACTACTTGTTGAGGTAATTTGCTGATATTATTCAGCTATTCATCAACTTTGAATTTTGAAAGAAACCTTGAGAGAGACAGCTGCAGTCACTCCTATGATAGCTGAAGTACTTCAAAGACTGTGGGCCAGGAGGGATCACTGATATCAGCTGAGCTGAGCCCTGAGGCTTTCATCACATGGCAGGGGTGCCCATAAGGTAGCCCCAGAACCTGCAAGGCAACCCAAAGAAACAACAGACCTGTCCTTGTTCATCATAATTGGTTTTGAGGCTAGATAAGGCCTTGCTGTTGAGCTTAATTCGAGGTTAATTTCCTAGAATAGGAAAGAAGATTAATTTCCTGATCCACCAACTGTAGTAGAACTGTACCTTCAAGCTATAAGCTATGTAGAGAAAACTCCAAAACTAAACCTGGAACAACCACATGCTATTTTGAATACCAAAGACTACTGCAAAAAGCCAGTCTCCAAAATAAAAATGAGTGGTGTGGATAGAAGCTTAATAATTCAGTAGCTATCATCACATTTTCCAAGTTACTTCTTGTTACTGTTTGCACACCATCTTCTTCCCCACAGCTCTGTCCCACTACCTTTACTTGTCTCATCTGCCTGCCAGATCACCTCTTAGATACTTTACACATTCTTTGAGCAAGAGAAAGGAAATATTTCCTGTTGCCACACCACACAACACGTTAGCTCAACAGAACATAAGTCTGACAGGAGTCTCTAAAGACTAGTGGAATATTAATAATTAGGTATACTGTCTAGTTTTTATGCCTCTGGTTCAAAAATCATTGATACTGTTTTTGTCTTCCAAGCCTCTTTTCATTTTCTGGTGTTCAGGATTACCTTGTTCAACAGAACTTACTAAAGCTCAAGTAGCTGTCTTATCTGTCAAACATACACGCCTTTATGTCTACAGATACTCCATTTGTAAAAGCAGTACAAAGCAGAGGTGCAAAGTGACTCATCGCAGCTTGTTTTTGTGTTATTTTTTTCTGAGGTAGAACTAATTTTCTTCATAACAGCTAGTAGCGGGCTATGGTTTGGATTTGGGCTGAAAATAGTTCTGATAATACAGGGATGGCTGAATGGTCCTTACAAACAGCCAAGGCCTTTCTTATTCCTCAGCCCACTCCATCATTGAGTAGACTAGGGTGCATAAGAAGTGCACAACGGAGTGTACACAGCTGGGACAGCTGACCCCAACTGACCAAAGGGATATTCCATAAACCATGTCATCATGCTCAGCATAGATTGCTGGTGAAAGAAGAAGGAAGGAGGGCCTCTTTTGTCTTCTCAAGTAATGGTTACACGTGATGGAGCTCTGATATGCTGGAGATGTCTTAACAGCTACTGCTGGGGGGGAAATTGTGAATGAATGCTTTGATTTGCTTTGCTTGTGTATACAGCTTTTGTTTTACTCGTTAAACTGACTTTATCTGTGAATTTTCTCACTTTTACCCTTATGATTCTCTCTCCCATCCCACCAGAGGGCGGTGAGCAAGTGGCTGAGTAGTGCTCAGTTGCATGTTGGGGATAAACCACAATCTTGGGATTTCGCCCCTTCTCTTCTGTCCAGTTTTGCTTTTCTGTGCTTAACTCACATTTTAGATGACTCCTCAACGCCTCCACACAAGTAAGCCCTCTTGAGAGACTGAAGTCTGTAATGCAAAACCCTCAGGAAAACCTCTCAAACTGAGACAGACAAAGCACAACAAAGACTTCGAAGATGGTAAGACACATTAGTGGTAATATAAGTTTTTGGTGGGACCAACAAGTGTATGCATTAAAGAGGGATATTTATAGGACTTCATAGAGAAAGTTAAGAAAACAACAATTAGGCTTTTCCTTCTACACAGAAGTATGCGACTAACAGCCATCATATGCAGCAGAGTGCAATATAATGTAGTTATAATAGTTCCATTTTTCTTCCATGCTCAGTATTGTGAGCAGAGTGGAAAGAATTGTATTGACTGTTAGTATGGCTTTTACAGTATGGTGTATTACAAAAAGGAAATCCACCGAATATTATATTACCGTATAAATTATGTTTAAAATATCAGATAAGGAAAAAATTAAGGCAATTGTAGAAATACTGCTTTTCAAAAGATGCTAGATTTAAACAGAGGTTTTACAATATTATCTTTAACCAAAATCCATTCTACAAAGCTCAGACTAGACTCTTATATGTCTATAGATAAGCTGTAATGCCTAGATATTTTATGTTCAATTTCTATTAGCACATTTTAAGGCTTCTTTCATTTATAACACTAAGAAATGTTAATGAATGAAATAAACACATCTAAGGTCACATTACAGACCACCTTAATTTCAATAGCAGAATCAAGCAAACTCTTCTTGAGACACAGGAATCAGCAAGTGATCAGAACAACATATATCCCTTTATGATGCTTCTTAATCACTGCTTTCTGCTAAAAAGTTTTCTGCTAAAAGTCTATATTTTTAGAGATCATAAGGGTTCTAAAAATGAGAAAATCAGAAAAATGTTGAGTTTGGGTATTTTTTGTCAGTCTCCATAAATCTTAAATTTTTTTTTTAGCATTGTAACATCTTCTGCAAGAATTACTGTGTTTACACAAACTACTTTTTATCGGCAGAACCTTACATGTAAAAGAAGGCTGTGTGGAGACTTCATAGCAGTCTTCCAGTATCTGAAGGGGGCCTATAGGGATGCTGGGAAGGGACTCTTCATGAGGGACTGTAATGAGAGGACAAGGGGTAACGGGTTCAAATTTCAACACAGGACGTTTAGATTGGACCTGAGGAAGAAATTCTTTAGTGTACGGGTGGTGAGGCACTGGAATGGGTTGTCCAG
>JASSUY010012358.1:31168-42692 GCA_032466535.1 Forpus xanthops
CTGATCATCCTCATGGTCCTCCTCTGCACTTGTTCCAACAGTTCCATGTCCTTTTTATGTTGAGGACACCAGAACTGCACACAGTACTCCTAGTGAGGTCTCACGAGAGCAGAGTAGAGGGGCAGGATCACTTCCCTCGATCTGCTGGTCATATATATATATATATATGCATACTGCAGCCAGAATATACTGGGCAATCAGCATGAAGGTAATGATGAACCTCCAAATCCATCTCATTAATGATGAAAATTGAAATGCACTTTTCATTTTTTATCCCTGTAGCTGATGTAACATTTAGTTTTGCATGATTAAACTTAACAATTTAACATAACAGAGTGGTTTTAAATGCAGCTGGCAAGAACATACCCCCTTAATAAGAACAACACAATCTCATGAATTACAGATCCCATCTCATGTTGAGAAGCAGCTGGTTTATTGCCAAGTCCCCATCATTTAATCACAGCTACGATACTTCAGACTAATCAAGCAAGAAAACAAAAAAACAAAACCAAGAAAAAAAACATTTTGGTACCAGAATTTATCTTGGTCATTGAAAGTCCAAACTGAATATTTCATTATTTAGATACAAAATAAGAAGCTTGTGTCCTTTAAGATGAAATGTCATTGATTTGCCTTATTTTGCAGTGTGGAAAAACATGTTCTCTAGATTTTTCATCTCTCTCATTCTTCTCAGAATTGCTTAGTGAACATACTGTCTTGATGTGGTGGTGTGAGGTATCCCTCCCACCCAATGACCTTTATTTCCCGTTAACTCTACTTGAGTGAAAACTGTCAGTGAGGATGTTAATTGATGTATGCGGGTCCTGAGGGTCTCCAGATAGGGAAGACAGATAACAGCACAATAGTCAAGGGCTAATCTGAACAATGTGCTCTACTACTTCCACACCCTAACCATAATCCTGGTCAAGGTCAGACTCAAGCCAAATTTCTGCAGTCTGTATGCAAACATGACTATGAGTTAATTATCTTACTCCATAAAGAGTGAACAACCCAGGGCCTGTTAAGCTCTTCTGCACATCAGGATCTCCTCTGGAGCAGGTGCATCTCTCAAGGTTACTCCTCAAGATGGTGAGTTTCTTTGCTGCAGCTGATTCTCAGCAAGTAATTAACAGCTTGCTGAATTCTGAAATCTTAGCTAAGTGATATAAAGGATTGATTGTGTATATATAATCCTTTAGGCATATTGTTCACTACATCTGAGACTAAGTCTGGATCCAGCTGCACATAGGATCCTCTCAGAAGGAGTTTAGAAAGCAAGGGGATCCTCTCTAAATCTCATGACTTAATACAGGTGGGTTTGCCTATCAATTTTGTGTGACCCTGTCCTATACACAGAAAATAATCAAGTGCATCTCCCCAATGAATCTTGTTAAACCACTGTCACATTTACCACTGAAATTTGTTAAATCCCTGCTTGTTACTTCTCTCTTATGAGTGAAGCACATCCCTCCATCCGCAACACTTGTACAATTATCTTAAAGGTGACCTTACAAGAACATTAAATCAACAGGTAAAATCCACCTGACAAAATCTATAAGATTTTTTTGAAGACAGAGCAGCTTTCTCTTGTTTTTCCCTTCAAAACAAGGTAGAAGCTGACCTTGATAATTGCAGCCTACAGAAAACACTTCTGAAATTGAGAGCAGTTGGAAACAATGCAGTACAAAGATATGACATGTAGAAAGACATACCTTTCTTGGCAGAAAGTATTTCTTGCACCTTTCTTCAGTTTCTTCAAATCACTCAGGACCTGCAATACAGCAAGTGGATAGAATCACTGACTCCCTGTCTTCTCCTTGTAGCAGTGCCTGTGAAATGGAAAGGGGGATGAAAAGGCAGGTTTGTGAAGTCTTTTCAGCTGAAGACTGAGTAGTCATGGCTGATGAATTGGCCTTTTAAAAAGCAATTTGAAGAATTAAAAGACTTTCATGAAAGATGGAAGCATTCTATTCCATTTCTGGTTTAGATTTTGAAATTGTTGTATCCTTTTAAGTTGATAGACATTTGTTTTTAAAGGCAGTAATGAGTTTTAAAATTGTTATCTCTACCAAAATGTACGCTGTACAATGATTGTGCTCACACACATCTATGATTATAAGCTGAAAAACAGTTGTATTTGTACTGCAAGAGGCATAATCTTTCTCTATGAAATGCACTAAGCACTAGGTGCGTTTGCTGACTCACTAATTCCCACTGCATTACTATAAAAAATTAGTTGAATAAAGATTTGATGCAGGTTATGATTCAAAAAGAATGCATCAAATTTTCTCAGGTACAGAATGACTTCAAAAAACATCCAGGGAATTTATTTTATTATTTTTTCCTCCTTTTAGCTGCTGATGGAGGATAATCCTTAGAGTGAAGCAGGCGATCATGGCTAGAACAAAATATGCAAAGAGGTACAGCAGAAATGATCCTGTCACATCTGCCTCATTATCATCTTTACCTCTTGAAGCATCTGATGCCTGATTTATGTTTGAGGTGGAGCACCTCAGTGCTAAATGAAATGGGTTTTTAGTAAGCATCATGACAGAATCAACATCTGTATCTGTTCTCATATTTAGACCAATCATCTAGTAAGCAGCTGTCAACATTTTTTTGTTTGCTGGCTGCCCATCACAGTCTTACATTCAAATGAAAGTAATTAGGTTTTGCATGCATTCAGTTTGCAAGCTGTCATGTAATGATTCATAGTATTGATCTTAATGAAACTTGCCTTGTAAAAGCAATTTTGATGGCAGACTCCCAGCTGTCACCCCATCCTTCCATTAAAGGTCATGCAATTTGTGTTATGCCATGAATGTGATGACCTCAGACATCATGAAGTTAACTGAATTATAAAAAGAACTATAGAGCTAGATTATAATCTAGTTATATAGTTATTACCTATCAGAGATTTTATTGCCTTACTGTTTTACTTCATATTCCTTAATTGAGATTCTCATGAACTCAGCTCTAGAACTCAGGCACTGAATATAAAAGTTATAAATGCTTCTGTACTGACAACCATGTGAAATATCTGAATCTCCATCCACTTTTTCCTGTTTCAATGACTTCTATGACTTTACTAATAAAACTAGAAGTAGTTATTTCTTAATCTGTGTTTCATGGTATTATGTTTGTGCTCAAGTAAATCCAGAGCTGAAAGGAAAAAGGAGTGTAAACATATTTACCCATTTTACTACCAAAACTACAGTTCAGAGTGTCTTCCCTGAGTGATAACTTAAGCTTGTGGATGCTTCATCTTTTGCTGATGTCCTACACTTTTTTCATTCTGAGCTGTACTGGGCAAACACAGATTGTCTATTCCTTTAAAACATAATTAACTGACAGTGTATTAAATACAAGTGGTCTTGTTAGCCCACAGATAATCTTAGATCTTAGTGAATGAGTGAACCCATCACACTAAAAAGTAGAAAATTCATGCTTATTCTTCTGTGGAGTATAAATAAACAATGCCATTGCTAAATTTCATTCCTCTTTAGTAAGATCTTTTTTCCCACATCATTTTGCCAACCCCATTTTTTTTACCAGTTTTTCTTATCTGTATGTTTCCTTTTTCAAGGACCATTACTCTTGACCACAGCAGCCCAGTAGCTTAGCTTGATAGGCATTTTAGAGCTCTGAATTATTGTGTGGGTCTGCAAAACCTCTTCCTTTCTTTTCCCCTCTCTTTCCTTCCTATCAGTTCATTTCCTGTATTTCTCTTTTATTTTTTTTTTTTTTTGCTGCTTGTAGAAGAATCTTGAAACTACAACCAAAATGTCAGTTTCTTGCTTTCAAAGGCATTAAAAGTTTATGTTTTAAACACAAAAGTAAGCCAAAGACAATTGGTGTGTACCAAGATCACCACTCTCAATAGGATCAATGACAGTAGCATAGTCTCACAGAATGAATGCTTATTCATTAACATAACATGATCCTTAATAATGAACATGTTTTTCTTTGTTCCAAAGTGTAGAAATCAAAATGTAAAAATCATTGTATATGGGCATGGAATCTGCATTCTTGAGCTCTATGTGAAGCAACTTTTTTAGTTCTGCTGGAATACAGACAAGAATTACTCTTTCACCAGTTGAGTGTTTTGAATGACTCAGACTAAGAGTGCACCTACAATTATTGTATGAACAAGAGTAGCAATGTAGATGATGAATAGAAGACTTAATTTTCCTGATCAGAAAATATGCAAAGCGCTCATTGGTTTGTTTTTTGTTGGTTTCTTTCTTATGTGCCTGATGATACTCCATAGTTTTTCTTTAGCTGTTGATTACTGGAGGGGGATGTAGGACAAGGCATTGTCTAGAAAGTTCATGTTGGAAGTAGACATAAAATTAACTGAACATGTATATATTTAATATTTTAGTAAAATTTATTGCATTACTTATGCCAAGCATGCCTGTGAGATAAGTGAATAGCTCAGATTGGGTGGGGAATACTGGCAGGTAGAGTTCATCAGAAGCATATGGAAAGCTCCTTAAGAATCTGAAATTCCTCTCTTCGGGAAGGACTATCCAACAGCATTTATGGGATTCAAGTGTTAATCAGTTTTGAAAAGATGCACTTAAGCATCTGTATAAACTGCTTCCAGTCAAGATAGCTCTATTGGTGTCCAAAATCTAACCCTAGAGGAAGTAAGAAGAAATAGGTAACTGCTGAGGAAGTGTAATATATCCAGAATTCCTGTACCTCCACCAGAAGTTTGCAGACATCAAAGGATACCTAGGAATATCTAGGAATGATTCCTGTGGGTTAAAATTGCATCTTACATTTCTTCATTTTTGAATATTTTCCTTTCACATGTTGCTGTTAAGAGTTACCTCAAGTAAACAGTTTTCTGCTTTACTATTGAATGCCATGAGACATAAGAAATAACTGTCAAAAAACACCTGGGTGTGAATGCTAGCACTGTCAGATCCCAGCTTTCTTATGGGTACAAACAACCACCTGTGGAAGCTAAGGGGTCCAGTAGGAATTGCAATACACAGTAATTAAGAGATTAGAAACATTTTAATATTTATTTTGATAATATTCATCTGTTCTTATTCCAGCATTGTTGGAAATTTGGCTTCAATTTTTCTCATTGTAGTTACACACCCTTCTTGTTGCCTTCCTTATTTAGAAGACTACTTCTACTATCTAAATAAATGGTCTCTGTTATGTTGTGATGATGTAAACTACTAGAAGAGTATTCAAAACAATGACCTAATACTTTGAATTTATTAAGTGATCATTAGTTTTGTCTGTCTGCCCAGACAGCAAATAAATATCAATGGAAGGACAAGAAAATAATAATTAAAAAAAAATATTGTGGAGTCTTCAAAAATCTATGAAGCAGCAGAATTATGCTACACAGTTACTGTGAAAAATATAAGTAAATTATGCTTATGATGAACAAGAAAACGCAAGGGTGTAGTTACTTATAACAAATGGGCCTTGGAAATCTCATGTAATTTTTGAGAAAAACACTGATATTACCCCTCAGTTACTTAATTTCTGTTATGTGGATATGTAAAGAGGAAAAAAAGTGTGAGATCATTCAAGAACAGTTAGTTAGAGGCTAACATAAATATGATAAGCTCAATAAATCTCAGAAAATATGTATCTTAAAAGCTTTTAATCACTGTGCATCACATCTAATAGCATTTACCAGCAGCAACATAGGTATATCAATATTGTTCAAACTCATCAGGTGGCAAGGGAAATTGGCTCTGCGAATAATTCCACACTATCCAATAATATTAACTGACTGCAATCCTGAGAACAGGTCTGTGAGTATTAATTTTAACAAAACAGGTTCTAAGGGGAGGCATTTTATAAGCTTGTGCAGTTACAAATAACTGTTCAAGCGCTCATGTCAGGGTTCAGACAGAGCCTAGTAAGTGAGAGACTTCTGAGCTTCAGGAGTGTCTGGTGTAGACTTTATTTTATACCATGAAAGACAACTGTGATGGGAAAAAACAGAGCACCAACACGGAAAATTCACATTATTAGGCTAACCTTTATGCTCAGATTCACAGCTCCACTGCAGCAATAAAAGCTCACTTTTTTGAGTTCCCCAGGAGAGCTGCCTGGCCTGAGATTTTATATAGGTAGCTACTATTTCTTAGACACTATCTCCTGGCTGTATTTTTTATATATACATATACATGCACACATATGTATATTTATATATTTTATATAAAAATATATGTATATTTTATATATATACACATATATATACATATGTAAATATGTATTAAATAATTTGGTTATAATACAATCGTACCTTTATTGGTACTGATGGAAAGCAGGTAATACCCTAGGAAAACAGCAACAGACTTTGCCTGCATTTGACTGAAGTCTATTATCAATACTGTGGTTAGATAAGTGAATCAGTTGGCAGGAGAATATATGAACTGAACTCAGTAACTATTTATATTCTATGAGATGTGTCCATCTTGAGAAACTTGCTTTATCTTGAGAAACTTTTTTTAAGCTTTTGGAGAAAGACTATTAAAACCATGATTTGATACTGGCATTGATACTGGCTTTTGCCACTGTAAAATGAGTACCCTGCTGAATTTTTTGCCTAGCTACTGTTGGAAGAAAAAATAATCACAGGCTCTGAGGATTTGAACTAAATTATATATTGATAAAGCCTCTCCTTGTTTATTTTCAGTTCATTCAACAAGGTGTAGTTAGGGCTTTTTCCCACGTGCATTAACATTTTGCACTCCTCTAACATGATGGATAACAATCCTTTCAGCATATATTATAGAGTGAATGGAAGAATTGACATTGACAAGGAGATTAAGCTGTAACAGTAGTGTGAAGATTTGTACCACATCTATCTCATTAATACAGTGAAGAAAAATGCAGTTTGTGGAACCTAATTCACTTGGGCTTCCCCTCCCCCTACCTTTGAACAGAAATAGAAGAAATAAGTAAGCAAACACGCTTGAAAATATAGTATTTTGGTTGGAACTGCTGGTCAAAGCACAGCTTCTTTTGGGGGGCTTGATGATTATGGCAATATGATTACTGATCAGTAGCTACCCCTTCAGGGACAATGCTTAAGATCCATGCCCCGTCTTCAAAGTCTGTGTGTATCTGCTGTATTTTGGGGAGTAATGAAAGCTGAGAGAAACTCCATGGGCTTTGCCCATGATTAATGCAGCAGATCATGGTTGAACAAGCTCTGAATGGGTTTTCAAAAGGCTAGGTCCTTGCTAAACACAGGCCTCAGAGCTCTGCATGGTAGATGGAAAGGATCTGAAAAAAAAAAAAAAAGGATAAAGTGAGATGGGACTGAGTGCGTATTGTTAGGGTTTCAGTGCATGTCATTCACATATGAACAGGCACACAGCTCAGTGGCACCCCTTAGGTAGATTTTGGGTCTGCCTCTGCTTGTGTTGCTCTTTTCCATCGTGTGACTGGGCAGCTGAGGCTCTGCCAAGACATTGTGGCCAGATCCATCATGTCTACAGCGCCTCTTTCCCCTACAATCCTCTTTAGTATCATGCTTGGCCTTGTGCTGCATTGCCCCCACAGCTGGGAGGCAAATTGGTACCACACTACTCTCATATGCCCTCTCTCCCAGACATGGAATAGAATGTGTGCATATAAATACATATATATATATATATATATATATATATATATACTGATTGTGATTGAAGTGCTTTCAGGCAGAGGCAGTGTGAACAACTACTCCTTTGAAAAAAATATGAAGCTGACTGGTACAGTGCTATGTCTATGAGTCCATGCTATGTTTTCCCATAAGAATATAACTGGAATATGAAGCTACCTAGTAATACACAGAACACAAATGAAGAAGTCAGAGGAGAAACAATACTGAACTCTTTAGCTTTGCTTTTAATGAGGATAGAAAGAAGCACAAAGCACAAAATTCCGTTCTTTGTTTCAAAGTTGCTGTCGTAGTTTAAGCTGTAAATTTACATACACACACACACACACAGGAAGAGAGATCATCCCTTAGTGCATGGACCAATCCCTATAAAGCTGCTAAGTCCATTTGGTCCATGATATCAAGCTCCATCTCTTGTAACAGTCTTTCAGAGGAGGAGAGGCTGTGTGCAGTGTTCACACTCATGAATAACCTGGTCAGTAGTGTTTATTGTTTAGTCCACCCCTTGATCATGAATCCATCTGTATGCTGCATCTCTGCCCTGATGGCCTGAACTGTCATGAGCCCAGCAGGCTCAAAATAATTCACTCTCCCCTCCAGCACTTCCTGCAGTTTGTTGATGGGGACTCCATACAGCTGCCTTCTATTTCTGACGCTTCCAAAGTACTGGAGGGGCCCAGCGGACTAGATACTCACCCATAGAATCGTAGAATCATAAAATAGGGTTAGAAAAGACCTCAAGATCATCTAGTTCCAACCCCCTGCCATGGGCAGGGACACCTCACACTAAACCATGCCATTGAAGAAGCTGTCCAGCCTGGCTTCGAACACTGCCAGTGATGGAGCATTCACAACTTCCCTGGGCAACCCATTCCAGTGCCTCACCACCCGTACACTAAAGAATTTCTTCCTCAGATCCAATATAAACTTCCGCTGTTTAAGTTTGAACCCATTACTCCTTGTCCCCTCAGTACAGTCCCTCATGAAGAGTCCCTCCCCAGCATCCCTATAGGCCCCCTTCAGATATTGGAAGGCTGCTATGAGGTCTCCACTTAGCTTTCTCTTCTCCAGGCTGAACAGCCCCAATTTTCTCATGCTGTCTTCATACGGGAGGTGCTGCAGTCCCCTGATGATTCTCATGGCCCTCCTCTGTACTTGTTCCAACATTTCCATGTTATTTTTATGTTGAGGACATTGGACAGTTAACTGCCACACTCCCTGCCACTCATGACTGTCCAGCCTCAGGGAAAATCTCTTGGTCAGACTAAATCATAGCCTAACCCCAGACAAGGCCCAAACCCAACTCTACGTAACTCTCAGGACCAGACGAAAAGGTAGTGGGCAAAACAGCTGGTATGCACGCCAACACGATGATCCCCATCACAATCAGCAGGCAGGTCTCAAGAGTGTCTAAAGGCCATTCAAAACCTTCAAAATTCCCAAACAATGTTGTAAATGGTCGGGGGGGGGGGGGGGGCTGAAAAACTGAAAAATGTTATGATAACAAATACTGACTATAAGTAAAGTATCATACACTGAACCTGTGAGATTGAGAGCAACAACTTTGAGAGCCAATAAATCAGCATTGTGACGAGTGACTATTAATCCTGTAGTTATCTCAACCCTTTGTGCCCCACGTTGGGCGCCAAAAAGAACTGTCATGGTTTAAGCCGTAAATCACGCAGTTTGCTTACTCACTCCCCCATCCTTCTTCCCCCCATCTCCGAGGTGAGGGGAATGGGGAGAAGAATTGAAAGAATGTAACTCCCACAGGTTGAGATTAGAACAGTCCAATAACTAAGGTATAACACAAACCACTGCTGCTACCACCAGTAATAATAATGACAAGGGAAAATACAAGGGAAGAGAATACAACTGCTCACCATTCGACGACTGAGCTGTGAACTGAAATTTTCCAGGTTCCTGTCCTGAGTTTTTCCATCTTGGACATGATGTACTGTGGTATGGAATACCTTTTTGGTCAGTTTGGGTCAGGTGTCCTGTTTCTGCTTCTTCCAGGCTTCCTCTCCTCCCTGGCAGAGCATGACACTCGGAAAGTCCTTGGTCAAACCAAACATTCGAAGCCATAGCAATAAACATCAGTGTTATCAGCGCTGTTCCTAGGCCAAAAGTCTAAAACACAGTGCTGCACCAGCTACTAAGAAGAAGAAAAATGACTGCTGCTGCTGAACGCAGGACAGTTGTTCATGTGGGAAGTCACGGGCAATAAACACATCTGTTCTTAATTTACAAAGAAATCCAGAGAGTACTTGTGCTTTGTCAAAAATAAGTGTGGCAGTTTCTTTACTGAGCTCCCAGTTTTCACATTTCACTTTCCAAACTCTGCTTACACCTGTGGTTGAAACACAATACGTACATGTGCCTGGTTTCCATCAGTCTTTCTTGGGTGACATTTAAAAAGGCTTTGAAATTTAGTTGCACTGGCTCAACTCATTTCTGCTTTGTTCCAGCAGCATTTGTGTGTATATAAATAACAGTTTGTATCCCCTGACAGCTCCCTGAGTTAGAATGGCTCTTGTGGTCAATCACAGTAGAAAGAGCAGAAAGGAAATACCTTGGTCCCACAGGCGCAATCACGCAATTTGTTGACTAGCTAAGTGGGTGCTTGTGTTGTGAGTGATTGATTTCGGTGGTGTCCTTTTGCTTGGTATAATCACTATCAGCTTTTTTGTTGTGCTTCAGAATGATGGTCCATCTGCTGTATTATCTCTTGATAGCTCTAAAGCCTTAAAGGGAAAAAATGCAGGCAAGAAAAACAGAGTTAGGTCAGAAAGATTGTCAAGCCTTGGAACAGGGCAGTGGTTGAGTCACGATCCCTGGAGGTATATAAAAGACTTGTGGATATGGCTGTTAGGGGCACGGCTACTGATGGACTTGGCAGTTCTAGGTTTACAGTTGGACTTGATCTCAAAATCACGGAATCATAGAATAGTTAGGGTTAGAAAGGACCTTAAGATCATCTAGTTCCAACTCCCCTGCCAAGGGCACAGACACCTCACACTAAACCATGCCACCCAAGGCTATGTCCAACCCGGCCTTGAACACTGCAAGCAAAGGAGCATTCACAACTTCCCTGGACAACCCATTCCAGTGCCTCACCAACCTTACACTAAAGAATTGCTTCCTCATATCCAATCTAAACTTCTCTTGTTTAAGTTTGGACCCATTACCCCTTATCCTATTACTACAGACTCTAATGAAGAGTTCATCCCCAGCATCCCTATAGGCATCCTTCAGATACTGGAAGGTTGCTATGAAGTCTCCACGTACCCTTCTCCCACCCAGGTGTAGGATCTTGCACTTGGCATGGTTAAACTTCATCAGGTTGGCATCAGACCACCTCCCAAGCATATCAAGGTCCCTCTGGATAGCATTCCTTCTCTCCAACGTATCAGCCGAAACACACAGCTTGGTGTCATCAGCAAGCTTGCTGAGGACTCACTCAATCTGTCCATGACACCGACAAAGATGTTGTACATGACCAGTCCCAACACAGATCCCTTAGGGACACCACTCATTAATGATGTCAGCTGGACATTGAGTCATTAACCACAAATCTTTGCATGTGGCCATCCAGCCAGTTCTTTATCCACAGAGAGGTCCACCTACCAATTCAATGAATCTCCAACTTAGAGACAAGGATGTCATGTGGGACAGTGCCAAATGCTTTGCACAAGTCCAGGTAGTTGACATTAACTGCTCTACCAGTGTCCATCAGTTCCGTAGCTCCATCATAGATGGCCACAAGTTTGGTCTGGCAGGATTTCCCCTTAGTGAAGCCATGCTGGCTGTCACCAAACACCTTGCTATTTCTCAAGTGCCTTAGCATGCCTTCCAGGAGAATTTATTCCAAGA